>BQNB010125760.1:0-16295 GCA_026074375.1 Tanacetum coccineum | reverse complement strand
TTGAGCTTAAAATGAGTTGTGTGCAAGCTTATAAGTGAAAATTAGCTTTTTGGAGCTCAAAAGCTCACTTTCTGAGGCAGCAGCTTCATAAGCTGTTTTTGAGCTTATAATTGAGATTCAGCTTATATTGGTTTTATTAAAAGTGCTTAAAAAAAGTTCCTCTAAATCTTTGAGCTTTTAGTTTTTAAAAATAAAAAAAGGGGAAGTGGAAATCGATGGTGAGCAAGGCTCGAACCCCCTACCTCTACACCTCAACCCTTTATAACACTACACACACCACACACTACCGCTGTGCCCTTGGGTCTTTTTCATAAGACTCTTGCACAATTAATTTCTTATACTCTTTTAGTCCTTATAAGCCTATTAAGCTGTTCCAGCTTATTTCGTGGCTTATTTTATAAGCTGTGTTCTCAAGCTTATTTTTCTTAGGTTTTAATTAGTATAAGCTATTTTCTGTAATTTTTCTAGAATTTTTATAGTTCATTTAGTATTTTTAAACATTTATTTTCATTAAAAACTTTAAAAAACCATAAAAAATAGAAAAATAATCAAAAAAATATAATTCTTTTTTTAGGAAATTTTCTTTTATCATTTAGAACGTAGAAAAATTAGTTTGACTCTCGTAGGTTCATTTTTGAGCATTTTAGCTTTTAGGGCTCGGTTTTTGATTCTTTTTTTTTGGGTAAAAGGGACTCACCCCGGTAAAATATATTAATCACCCAAACTTGCCAATAAGTACACTGGAATGTGACTGTGTGTCACATTAACCTCAAGCATGAGCTTGAACTACCAAAATCGAATGACATGCCATTCGAAACTACCTATCAAATACATAGCCAATAACACCAATGGGAAAAAACCATTTAAAGGTACAAAGACACAACATCAAGCTACTTAAATATAGAATCTGGGAGATCCCAAAGCCTAGCATAGCGAACTCCCTTCATGGTGCGTTTAAAAGAACATGGGAGCAACTTTAGACGAACCGCTGAAGAGATGCACTCAATAACTTGATGAACCGACCTTTTAGACTTCTTAAAAAGCCTCCAATTCCGCTCTTGCCAAATGAAGTAAGCCGATGCCGCAACAACCAATTTGGCGATAACAACGTGGGAAGACCTTTTTTTAGCAATAGAACCCAAATGATCAACAATCTCATAGACGTCATGGGCCACCCGATCAAGCCCAGCAAGCCCTTTCATGTGAGACCAAATATCATGCGAAAAAGGACATTGAAAGAAAAGGTGCTCGTGAGAATCCGGTTGACTATCACATAAAGATAAGTAGAAGAGTAAAAAGTAAAAGAAAAAAAAATACAAAAATATTTGCTCTTTAATTTAAAAGTTACAAAGTTGGTAAACGAAAACCACAAATAATACCTTCAATTGAGGTTTATCCATAAAAAGTTCCCTAACATCGAATTAAAGATTTAAAAACTTATCATTTGTGTCATATACGAGGAACGACTCACCTCCAAAAAGTAAAATTTTTAGAGAGCTACCGTGAAGTAAGTTTGATTATTTGGTTCAAGTTTTCTATCTCATTGTCCGTTAAAATTAGACTAAAAACCAAAAATAATCTTCTTTTTCTTCTTATCCATTTAATTCTTTTCCTTAACCCTCTAAATCGTTTAATTCTTATGGCGTCACTCGATCATCGTTTGAACCCTCTCTTCTCGATTAAGGAATGCATGACTTGTGGAGCTTTGTACACTGCGGATTTTTGTTGTTCAAAAGGAGGCCTTGAAGATAAAATTCTTGTTCCTAAATCTCCTCAGAATTGTGCAACTTGTGGAAACCCGATTGATGGTTTATATTGCCGACATTGTGTTTTTATGCGAAAGTGTTTGAATGAAGGTTGGTATACAATTCATGATGAAAACAAAATTCTAAACACCTCCAAGTCATCCAAAAACAACACTAACGTTGTTAGTGCACCTCAAGAGCCATTCGTCTCAATTCAAGACCCCGGTGTAAATTTTTCACAAAGTCCTCTACAATTAAAACATTGTTGTTACAATTGTGGTGATTTGTTAAGTCGATATTTTTTTTGTAACAATGTACTTGCAAGGTCTTGTTGGGAAACGTGATCATATTTGGTTATTTTATAATTGTCCACCAAAAGCTCCGATTATTTCTAATCCAGAACAATGCAATCAAACCATTAATGAGCTCCCACAGACTTTGCCAAGTGTTCATCCGACATGCAATTATGAAGATGAGAATTCATTCACTTATGATTCCAAACCTAATTCTTTCAATGATTCTCCAAATATTCTCACCCACCCTCCACAACTCCAGTTTGAGTTATGTGGAAATAATGCTCATTATGGTTATGATTGTCAACCACAGTTCCCGCTTGTCTATGAACAGGAGCGTGTACAATCAAAACTTTTATTGATAAATTATTTTCAAAAAAAATTCTCAAAGTTCTTCTCAACAATATCTTTGTTATGAAAATTGCGGGGGGCCTCATGAAACTTTTCAATGTCAACCAATGAATGAAGATTATTATAAGCAAAATTCTTGCTATGATCATAATTCTTTTGGTTTTGACCAATATCAACCCCCGCAGTTTCCCGTCAATTATCCTACTCAAGAAACAAGTAGAGAAATTTTGCAAGCTCAAGATGATTAATGAAAAGCTTTACAAGCCTTTTGAAAAAGGAGTATGATATATACCTCCTAATGAATAGTGCATGGCTTTATTACTAGCCGAAGAGAGATTCCTGAAGATTAAGCAAGTTATGAGAGAAGAGCAGAATCAACCTAAAGTTATGCAAGAATTGCTTCTTAAACTTTTGGAGAGATTTGCCAATGATTCTTAAAAGGAAGTATAAAGAAAAGAAGACGACGGCTGCTCAAAGTTCTATTCCATATTTGGAATTTTCTTATGATTGCGATGAAGATAGCTAGAGACAACTTTTTGAAAGACGTTTACACTTTCTTAAGGAAGTTTAGTCGTATATCTTTTGGAGTAACACCAAAGGTTATATTGATAGCTTGGGAAAGTTTTGGCGAAATTAAAGATGCTTTGATGGACAAGCAATATCGACAAGAGGATATTAACGAAGTATGAGTAAAACTCCTTGAACGGATGTGCGAAATTATCAGTGAAGAGTTTTTCAGAATATATTAATTGTTCCAAGATTGAAGCGTTATTTCTAAGTCCGCTTTTTACTTCGATGATGACGTGATGAGTTATACATGTTATTGGAGAAGGCCCTAAAGCGATCACACCGTGATGACCATCCGTGGAGCCCAAAGACCCTCTGATCATGGGGGGAAGAGGAAATTAGCACTATTCTTGAAGGTTAAATCTGGGTGTTGAGGTCCTCATCCAAATCCAAGTGGATCCAAGGGTGTTTCCGACGATATTTGTGATAATAATTATTCTGATGCTGAATCTTTGCTTAGTCAAAATATTCCGATCACATCTCCTAAGATCGGTTTTCTTTCCAAGGAGTTCGCCGGTGAATTCGCTCCTATTCCACCAGAAATGGATGAAAACAAAGTTGATTGTTATGATCATGAAATTTCAAGTGATGACGATTCTTATGAGAACATCGAGTACGTTAAAGCATCACCTCTCAATTTGGAGTACGATAGTTTAGAGGAGGTGAATGAAGATCAAGAAGAGAAAGAGTTTGACTTAGAAGATATTTTTCAAATCTAAGACGTTATTCTTCATGAGAAATTATTAAACGTCCATCGTCTTATTACTAATATCGAATCTTTGAAAAACAACCCTACTCCTGATTTTGTGTTCAAGTCTCCCTTTTCATTTCCTATTCCCGTCATGGATAGTGGTTCATTCTTTGAGGAGTCCGATACTTTTCTTTCTCATTCGGATAAATCTTTACCTGAATTCGAGACGTTCAACGATTATACGGAAGAGACGAGAAGTGGCAGTACCACTACTCATGCTATTAACTCTCTTCCCGAATATGATTCGTTTCTATTTGAGATTGAGCCCAATCAGGGAGGGTTGACTAGTGTTGTTATTTCTGATAATTCAAATGATCCTCTTTTGGAGCTTCCTGAGTTTGAATCATTCCACTTTGATCTTGATCCATCATTTCCTCGTCCTCCTCCAGAACCACCAGATGTTGAGATTAGTTTAATTATTGAGACCGATGCACATGTGATAAACGATTTTGATGAGCTTAACGAAGATGAATGTTTTGACCCAGGAGGAGGTGAGATTAATGTTGAAGTTGACGATTCCTTCACATTTGTCACTTGGACTTTTCTCCCGTTTTTCACCTACCCTGAGGTTTCTCCCTTACTTTCCTCCAACAAAAAATGAGGTTTACCTTTTGTCCCCGAAATTCTCACTTCAAGTCGGTGGTGGCTGGCAATCTCATCGGGATAGAACTTTCATGTGCTTTAATGTTTGTCCAAACATTAATGAAAGCCCGATTGAGATTTTCTTTTCTATTTACTCTCCCTAAGGACGAATGAATTCAGGGATCAAGTCAAGCTATGTGACTTGGTTACCAAAAACAAAGCGCTTCGTGGGAGGCACCCCATGCTTATCTATTTTCTATTTTTCTTTCTAGGTTAACTGTGTTTGTGAGGAGGCTTGTACTCTTCCGTTCTTGTGTTTGTTGTTTGTACTTGTGATTGTTTGCAGGATAGACCCACATTTTCTGAAGACTCTCGTGTTGGTGGTTTTTGGTCCCGGTTCCACTCGAGCTTCTAGCCTTTTGCTTCCATTAGTTTGGGGAATACGATATCCTAAAGATTATTATCGTTACATTTATCTTATAGCACACTTAATAACGGCTAAACGATTTTTGTAGTACTTCTTCATTGCTTGAGTTATACATTAGACTTTTTGAGTTCTAGTATGTGGTTTTTAGGACTTAGGCTAGGAAACATTGAGGACAATGTTTGATTTTAGTATGGGGTAGTATATCTTCGATATGATCTTGCCTACTTTTACCCGTTGTTCTCACGTACCCGTTTTTCCCACCTTAATTTTCAAAAACTAAATGAAAAATTTAAAAATTTTCAAAATATAATAAGTGTTTTTGTCACAATTTTGACTTTCTTGCTGGGTAAGAATAAGAGTAAATTTTGACCCGATCGAGCGTGTTGAGCTCTAGCTTGTTCCTTAACTTTTAGGCTAAGCGTTCGCTAATTTGCCCGAAGAACAAAAAATGATAGAGTTAAGTATGAGTAGGATGTTAAACAAGGATTATTTGGAAATCTTAAGAGCTCATGTATGTAACTTGTTGCTTTTTCTCCCATAAGCTCTTAACCGGTTAATTTCGTGCTGTTTTTAGAGATTAACTTAATTCAACAATTTTTATGTTAATATATTATATAACAAAATTTTTAGTCTTAGTTCAAATTTATACTTGAATTTTTCAAAAAGAAGTCTTCTTTAAAATTAAAATAGGTGAAAAAAAAATGATAAAATAATGAAAAATATATAATAATAAAAGCTGTGGGCTGATAAAAGTTTACTACCTCTTGCCGGCTCACAACCGATGTGGTAGTCTTCTAAAGAAAGCCCATAGTAAGAATAAAGATCCAAGACTGATAAAAGTTTGCTGCATCTTGCCGGCTCACAACCGATGTTGCAGCCTTCTAAAAGGTCGAGGGTTACAATTGCATAAATATCTAAATAATTAAGTGTGAATTAATAAATTGACTTCTTTTTGTTAAATTCAAATATATTTTTGCACTTTGACTAGTTTATTTTATAAGCTATGAATATCCGGGAAACTTGAGAGTTTTTGAAACCTAAGGTCCGTGAGTCCCGATACTAGTCTCTGTGAGGTGTCAAAAGCCTGGTCACTTAGCCGTAAGGTTGGGATGTGCCGAGACGAAAGTCGCTACATGGGATGATCTCGGCCTTTAAAATTCATTATTTTTAAGGGTGGAAAGAAAAGAATAGTATGTTGCAAAGAAGTTGATGATGGTTTGAAATTCAAGATAGCACACTCACTTTTAGATATAATAAATGTCGGGAGGAGCTTAGGAAAAGTTACAAGTTGCAAATTTGAGTAGTGTTAGCAATCCTTACTGATAATTAGCTATTGAATTTTGTTTTAAGCTTGGTTTGGAAAAGTGAAAAGTCAAGAACGATGAATTTATCCTTTTTTGGGGCATTCTCGAAATCGAAATGCATCTTGTTCTATGATCCCTAACAGTTATGGAAATAACGAAAGTCGAAATAATCTCAAAAAAAAAATTGGAAAATTTTTAGAAAAATGGGAAAAAGGGGTGTTTTATAACTTGTGATTTCTTAGCCTTCTCAACCAAAAAATCTTTGGCAACTTTTAAATGGTTTAGTTTGGAGAAGTATTGAAGGTATTTTGGTTTTCAGGGCCATATAATAATTGCGTGAGGGTCACTACTCGTTAGTTTGGGGAATTTATGATATGTTGAAAAAACATATCCATTTTATATCAAATAACCATAAAAAGACAAATTTGTGCTTAAAATGCTTGAATATTGCTTGTTTGTCTTTATGTGATTGTGTAGGTGCGGATATTGCCAAATAATACACAAGATATAACCGGTCAAAAACCGGACAAACACGGACACAGGAACGGAAGAGCACGCAAAGAGCCGGGAGAATGCTATCAATGGTCAACTTAAGTCAACCCTCAGTCAACCCTTGGTCAAAGTAAACAAGATAGAAATTTCCCAAAATGTTTCCAATCCATAGTCCCTCTAATTTACCACAAATTACAAAATAATCCCTAAAACTAACGGTGTTAACTCTGTAAATAATGAGTTAAAACAGTTACATTCTTTTTTATAATAAAATACAAATCCAAGCCTAAAACCCACAATACCTGACCCATCCTTTTTATAAAAATAAAAAAAACCCGAAGTCAAAGCCCAAATATAATCTAGTCAAACCCCCAACCCTTATAAGTTAAAAAAAAAGGGAAAATCCATTTTTACAGGTAGAATCTTCTTTAACTTTTCACCAGGGTTCATTCATAAGGGCATTTTCATAATTGAGGGCTTAAGATGGGTAATTAATGGTGTCAAAGAACACATGGGACAAAGCAATACATCATCAAGCTACTCTATTGGTCAAACCAAAGAAAGACTGACACAGTGGCAAGCAAATGAAACAAAGGATGAAGCAATTTACACTTGTTTCACTCTCAAAAGGAGCTACAAGCTGTTCAATCACGGTTGACAAGTGGCAAATTCCGTGTAAGATATGATGTGATTCCATCGGCTAAATCGCTCTTCAAATCCATTAAGAGGAATGCTAGGATAGGATGAGCGGAGCGTGTACAAACCTTACCCCTAGACGCTTCTCATTCAGGCTATAAAAAAGACCTTCATCTCACACCATGATATCTTTTTAGCGATAATTTTTAGTTTAAAAAAAATAGCTTTTGTAATTTTTAGTTTAAATGTAATTTTTCTTTTAAAAGTATTTGTAATTTCTTTTAGTCAAGCTTTGTATAGTTTTGAAAATTAATGAAATCATAAGTTCAGTTTTTATCATTGATTTTTACTCTTAAACTCTAAATAAGCTCTAGTGTTGGTGTAATGATTCATAAGCTTATGATAAGTTCTGTCTCAGCTCTTACAAGTCTCTAAGCTTGTAATTGAGCTCTAATAAGCTTTAATCTACTATACCTTACAAAACATAGTTAAGTACCCTTTTTTAATGGATTTTGGATATTTGGAAGGGAAGCTAGAAAAGGATGAGCTTCCAAGGACTTATACTGGCTTATTCTAAATAAGTCAGAGCTAGTTGATAAGCTCTTTGAGCTTTTTAAGCTTTTGTTCAGCTAAAGCTCATTGTAAGTCTTCATTTCAATTTCTGTATCTAAATACCTAGTGTAGTTTTGCTTATTTGCTTATCAATTGCTTATTCTGCTTTCTAGTTGCTTATTTGTGTTTTACATTATCATATTGTAATCGTTATTTGATCATGTCTAGTTATACGTTGTCAGTTTGTGCATTTAGATTTTACTTTATATTATTTTATAAAATCATAAAAAACTAAAAATATTAGCTTAAATAGTGTTGATTATGTTTATGGCTTTTGTATGCTTTGGATTTCTCATAGGCTTAATTATAAGTTGTCATTATCTGTTAATACAAGTTTGTGTTTTCATTAGATTTCAAAATTGCTAGTTCAAGTAAAATCTGTCAAGGATAAAAAGGGTGTTTGGTTTAGTACATTTTGACATCTAAAAGTCAAAGTGAATTGTGCTATTTACTTGAGTCAGTTTCATTTCATTTAAAATTAGTTGTGAAAGAGTTTTCAAATATTAGATTTCAAATTTGCATTCGTAAGCTTTTTAAATTCCTTATTTCGGCACAGGGGTGAATTTTCTCTTTTAGATCTTTGGCAATTTTTGAAACCAAGTCCTTTTTGAGCTTGGTTTTTGCTTGATTTAAGTTTAGACATAGCTCAATAAGAGTGGTAGTGGCAGGGTTGGTCCTTAAGTGCAACCTGAAGTTAGTTTTAACCATTTGTCAAGTGATCAGTAGGACACACTGGTTAGTTCTAGGCACTTTCTTTTTGATCAAAATTTAGTTAGCTTAAGTAGGATTTAGTGGTTAAAATTAAGTAGGATTTTAGTTTACACATTAGTTATCTAGGATTAAAGCTTATTTTAAAATTTGTAGCTTATTTGATAGGGTATTTTAGCTTTAAAATTCATAATTTTTTTTTCTAAAAAGCCAAAATAGTAGTAAGATATTCTTAGTTTCTAATTTTCAAATTTTAGCTTATAGAGTTAGTTTTTATGGATTAGACTTATAGCTTACATAGGGTTTGTTAAGTTTTCACAAGCTCACTTTCTGTCTTAGCTTATTTAAGGAAATAGCTTAATTAGTTTCTAAGTTTTTAAGAGCTTGCTTCTGAGTTTGCTAATTTGATCTACAGAATTAGTTAGCACCAAGTGTTATTGGTTCAATCAGTTTGTCATATTTAGGTTCTGCATATCATAAGCTTTCTAGAATAGCTTTTGTTTTTAAAAATGAGCTTAAATTGAGTTAAGTGCAATCAATTAAGTGAAGAATAACTTTTTAGCTCTCAAAAGCCCACTTCCTGTAACAACATATTTCACAAGTTTTTTTTAATAAACTCTTATTGTTTTAAGCTCTCTTGAAAAGTATTTTCTAGTAGATATCAGGCCAAGTGTTACAAAGAACCAAGTTTTACTTTATAGGAATATGCTTATTTGCTTAGCTTTTTTTTAAGCTCAAAGTGGCTCATTTGGGCATGTTTGGTTTTTAGACTTGCATAAGTACTTATTTAGTTTTCTAGCTTATTTAGTTGCTTATTTTTAGTTCTATTTAGCTCATTAGCTTAGGTTTTTAGGGCTTTTTCTATTCCAGTTATTTCAGGTCATAAACTTTTAGCTTATTAAAGTTTCTAGCTTATTTTGTTTAAAAAAACCAAATAAAAAGTAGCTAAGTACTTACTGTCGTATTATAAGCTGTTTAACAGCTTATTTAGTGATTTTCACAAAAAGTTTCTTTTATTAAAAATGCTTTATTTTCAAGTGCTTAACAATTTTTGTTCTTTAGGTTTTTTAAAAAAAGGGGAAGTGGAAATCGGGGGTGAGCAAGGCTCGAACCTCCGACCTCAACACCTCAACCCTTTTATAAACACACACACCACACTCCCTTACGTTTGTGCTCCTTGGTGGTCTTTTTTCATTAAGACTCATGCACATTTTATTTCTTTTTACTCATTAACTTTATAAGGCCATATTAAGCTATTTCTGATTATTTCGCTGGGCTTATTTATTAGCTGTGATCTCGAGCTTATTTTTCCTAGGTTTTAATTAGTATAATCTATTTTATGTATTTTTCTAGAATTTTTATAGTTCATTTAGTATTTTTAAACATTTATTTTCATTAAAAACTTTAAAAAATCATAAAAAATAGAAAAATAATCAAAAAAATATAAATCTTTTTAAAAAAAATTTCTTTTATCGTTAGGGAACTTAGAAAAACTTTAGTTTGACTTCTCCCCCGTTAGTCCCAAATCCGTAGGGTTATTTTTGAGATTTTAGGCTTTTGGGTTGGTTCGGTTTTCGATTCCCGTTATTCTGGTTTTTTTTGTGATTTGCGTTCAAATTTTATCGTTTTAAGTTTTCAAATTTTCAAATCACATCCTCCCTTGATTTTTACTAATAGAATATAGATTATAATTATTAATTCAAATTCTAGGTTAAGGTGCTAATTAAGGTTTATTTTGTCATTTCTGTTTTTCGTCCGCGTGTTTAGTTATTTTACTTGCATTTAATTGTTTTAATTATTTTTAGTCATAGGAAATCAATCAAAAAGTTTAAAATCATTCATAACATTGTCCAAACTAAATCCAGGGTATCAATTAACATTTCTTTGGGATACGACCCGGTAATCACTTACCGGTTAAACGTATTATATTATATATTTGTGTTTAAATTGCATTTAATCTTTGTCCTCAAGGATTATTTATAAATTTCTATAAATACTTTGATATATTATATATACGTGAAATTGCTATCAATCAACCTACACGACTTCTTTAACGAAGACAAAGGCTGCACAATATGATCTTCCAGGCATTTAAGACATGGTTCTAAACATTTGGAGTCTTGTTAAAGTCGCATGTGATAAACTTGCACTTTGGGGTATTTCTCATTAGAGAGAACAACATAAGACCTTATATGGGTATGCACGAGGCCTGCAATCCACACATGATGTATAATCTACAAAACGTATGCTATCGGTAACTCAGGTCGAGGTAATGAGGAAACATGGGTATGGGTATCTAAAAGAGATTGTAGTAAGAAGAGCCGATAACGACCTTTACAGATTCAAGGAAGGCGACTTTCCACGTCTTCGTATCAATGACATCGAAGACATGCTTCTCCTTGTTGTTTAGAATCGGCTTACAAATCTCTTGGGCGATGATGTTTCCGACTTCGCAATAGCATTAAGAATGTTCACCAGAGGCTTGGTTATTCAGAATCGAGTCGAAGATCTTCAACTCGAAGTCGAAAGTTGCCAGAAGAAGATCAGCGTCACCAAACCAGAAACTACCAAATCAGGAATCAGGAAAAGGGACCCATACACTCCATATCAAGACCCTCAAGGATTCGTTTATGTCGACAATAATAGGAGAAACAGGTTGATACGATCAGATGAACTCTAGAAGTTCAGTGATAGGACATTAACTGGGCTTCAAACCTCGCTGGATGACATAACAAAGAATATTCAAAGAGAAAATAGAGTACATTGGAGAAGAAAATAGCTAATATCATGATCAAGGTGATTGACAAGCAGTTGAAATAAAGAAGGTTGATGAGGAGTCTCAAAAATTTTGTTGGTGGAAGGCACTATGGAACTGACCTCCGGCTACTTCAACGACCAATATGACTTTGTCATATTGTGTTCATCATCATAAGGTCATTTCGTATATTTTATAAACTTGTGAATATGTATATATGTAGTGTAGACTTAAAAAGTAGGCATATATAGTGTTTGAGTATGAATTTTTAAGAATTTCTTAGTAAATGCAAAAAATTTCAAATTAACATACTCAAACACCATATAATTCCCTCATAATTTGAGGGTGAGCATTAATATGTTCCAATAATCGGCTTGTTAATAATTGGATATCTTTTCCCCAAAACCATGAATATTTGAATCATTTGATATCCAAAATATCAAGAGATTTGACATTTTTGATAAGGGGAGAAAATGTGATTAAAATATATGGCTAATAATGTGATTTTTATGATCTCAAGTATACGTTTTCCCATATATGTGCTAAACTCTTTCGATTAATCGATGCCCATATAAAGGGGGAGCAAATAGTTAAGTGATGGCTGAAATATGGAAGTACCAAAGACCGACCATTTAAATTATTGTGTTGGAGTTATAAGGTGGTCAAGTTTAGGTATCCATTCCCATGATCCAGCCGGAACCGAAGGGATCTACCCAGGGATATTCCACTAGATAGTGTAGAAGTACTTAGGTATGAAAAAAATTAGTAAAGTGAGATTAAGGGAAAAGTGCCGACTGAGATGGAGCTAGTACTGGAACAAACCTAACAAGGTACTAGTTATGAAGTCTCGGTAAGCGCTAAAGGGTTTGAAAATTTAAAAAGAAAAGTTAAGATAAAGGGTGAAAAGAAAGAAGCCCTCCTTACACTTAGGCAGAAACCGGGTTAATATATTTGCTGCCTAGAATCACAAAAATGATTGCTGACATTGAAGACTGACATCATGAACCCAATGATGCAATGCACAACCCTCCCTAGCCACTTAGAATCTCTCAAAAGATTCATGTTACATTTCTTACAGAGATTACATGCATTTCTATCAACTTTCTCACTCTGAGTTAGTTGGTATTGAAAAGGTGACAGTCTGCTGCAGCCTTCGATCACTAAAACCAAAGCGCACTATTGAGTCTAGAGCCAAAAGAGATCATCCATCAATCTCGTTAGGACACTTGTCAAAATTATGCTTGCTAATTCACACAATGTGAAAAACAAGAAATATGTATAAAGAGTCCTACGCATTATCCTTGTGATTTTGCCAGAACATCCGAGTGATACTTAAGTATTCACAGTGAATGGAAATCCTGCTTAAGCCAACATAAAACAAGCTCTTGGTAGGTGACTTGTGAGATCCTTTATGGATCAAACTTGTGATACTGGATATCAATTCGGTCTAGCTTATAAATTGACGAATACATTTTGAAAAAGATAAAACTCTTGGTGTGTCATAAAAATCATTTGCATTTTGACACACCGACTAATTTTCTAAATCGATTTTCAATCTTATGTCCATGGGAAGCCTCACAAGGGTATCTGGACATAGGAAAGCTGAACACGAATTGACGGCTTAATCAGGAAGATAGTAATGTATCGGTTTACTCTTACCGTGTTATCTACTTTGAGATGCTTCAGTAATGAGAACGGCTAGTGCAGCTGTGAAACCCTGTCAAGGAGATTCTTTGAAATTCTACCTGATCACAAGCAATATTTATACTGAATAACAGGGAACCGTGGTTGTTACGACCGTATTCGACAAAGTAACAAAGCAACTTTCGTCCATATATGTTGTTTATCACTAACCCATTTATGCAGATTTCCCGACGGTGGTAGTAGTTTTCCGATGACAAGTTGATGCCAATACCACATGTTCATACTCGACCGACATATATAAAGACATCATGAATGCTCAAGTAAATGTTTCAAGACTTTTGCTACTCTGATACCATACGTCCTTCTTGAAGCGACGAAGTGTTAAAGTTAAAGAGCTTCAAGAAAGATAAAGCATTAAAGCTTTCAAGTTATCAAATCAAGAAAGGTATGAGCATGTTGGTCTAGAAGTCACAAGATCACAAGAAGGTAAAAGATCACAAGATGATGATAAGAGATTATGCTTGGTTATGATCTCAAAGAAGTTTAAGATTCACATTCATGTCAAGTCAAAGATACAAGTCAAAGCCTAAAGTCAAAGATCACTATATCAATTCACAAGTTAAAGATTGAAGTTAAAGACTACAAGCTCAAGACTAAAGTCAAAGCATAGTATGCTAGGTTTAAGTTTTTGTAAATTGGAGTGACCTCCCTTAGGGGGAGATTTTTAGGAATATCAAAAGTATTGTTAGATATTAGAAAATCCATGTAAAAGACTTGGTCACCCCGTGTAATGTCTAGCATAGGTTAGCTCGTAGCCTTAACATTAATCGTTTAATTATCGTATGACATATGGTGTTGGGCCGGGTCCTTACCCACATGTTAGCCCACTTAGGGGCACAAAACTCATGTATATATACCCCTTTCTAGCCATGGGAAGGGGTTGGTTGATCATTTTATAATACACACACATAAAGTGTAGTTTCTCTTACTAGAACTCCCTTTCTCTCTCTAAGTTTAATTAGCCAACCCCTAGATCATTCATTGTGTTATGATATCCAATATCCCACAAGTATCGATCACTTTCAATATAGTTAGTCGTTGCTCATAGATTAATCATATGTAATGTTAGTAAGCTAACTGGGCCAAAGGCACATGGAAAGCCCATGACTAAGCCCATGCCCAACCATAGCTAGGAATAGTTAGTGTTTTTATATTGATATAGCCTCTAGATCACGTAGTGCAAAGAAACGGAAGCAAAAAAACGTTCAAAAGGGTGATTTTTAGGTGAAAAAGTTCGTATTTTCTTGACTGCGTTTTGTCTCACTGGCATATTCTTGGTTGCGTTTTGCTTCCTGCGTTTTGTCGTTTTGTAAAGGACAACTGTACTGCGTTTTGTCTTATTAGGAGCTGCGTTTTGTCTCCTGCGTTTTGGTTTATCAAAGGTTGCGTTTTGGTTCTGCGTTTTGGTTCTGCGTTTTGGTTCTGCGTTTTGACTAATTGAAGACCTTTCTTGCGTTTTGCCTAGGAGAGACTCTGCCCATTTCAAAACTTGATTGCGTTTTGTCTCAAGATTGGATTGCGTTTTGTCTCAAGACTTGATTGCGTTTTGTCTCAAGACTTCCTGCGTTTTGTCTACTTTTGAAGACCTTCACTGCGTTTTGGTAGAAAGAAACTCTGGCAAAAATTTTCTTCATTACGTTAACTCATTTCAACCAAACCAAATCACAATTAAACAACATATCACCTAATCCAACAAACAATCATCACTTTTAACATACAATCACTAATCATTGTTCGATCAAATTAATCATTTCACAATCAATTAAAATGGCTAATCTTTCGAAAGACATCCAATGTGCCGGTTCCGATACCCGACCACCTATGCTTGATAGGACTGACTTTGCATCATGGCAACAACGTATTCGACTGTATTGTCAGGGTAAAGAGAATGGGGTGAACATCTTGAAGTCAATTGATGAAGGACCTTTTCAGATGGGAACATTTAGGGAAACTCTTGCAGAAGAAGATGAAGGTGCCTACATCTAGGTCCAGAACGACCTCATGTCTATTCTGACCTGTCACCTGAAGATAAGGATAGGTATAATGCTGACATTCGGGCAACAAACATCCTACTTCAAGGGTTGCCAAAAGATATCTACTCTCTTATTAATCATTACACTAATGCAAAGGACATATGGGACAATGTGAAGATGCTCCTGGAAGGTTTGGAATTAACAAAAGAAGACCGTGAATCATAGTTATATGATGACTTCAAACACTTTTCTTAGCACAAAGGAGAGACTATTCATGATTACTATGTTCGGTTTGCCAAACTCATCAACGACATGCGTAACATCAAGATGACCATGTCCAAAATGCAGTTGAATTCTAAGTTTGTTAACAACATGTTTCCGGAATGGGGTAGATTTATAACAGCGGTGAAACTCAACAGAGGCTTGAGGGACTCCAACTATGATCAACTGTATGATTATCTAAAGCAGCACGAGGCACATGCCTATGAGAACAAAATGATGTTAGACCGATTCACTCAACACACAATTGATCCTCTCGCCTTGATGTCTAATGTGGCACCTCAGCAGTACAATTCACAATCATCCACAAATCCATCATCCACATATGTTCCAACACACTTTGCTGACAACTCTCAACTTGATTCGGGACTCTCTCCAATGGACAAATTAATTGAGAATTTAACCAACATGCTTGCCCTTCTCACCCAATCATACAAAACATACCTTCCTCAAACAAATAATCAACTCAGAACTTCATTAAATCCTAGGAACCAAGCCACAGTTCAAGACGGCAGGGTTGTGGTTCAGAATGTTTAGGGTCGACAGAATAGAGGACAGGGTAACAATGCACGGGGTGCAGGTATGGCTGGTTATAGGGGAGCTCTGAACAGAGTCGGGAATGCTAATCCAGGTCAAGCAAGGCAGGTTAAGTGCTACAACTGCAATGGTATAGGCCACATAGCAAGGAACTACACTCAGCCCAAGCGACCACAGAACTCTGATTACTTCAAAGACAAGATGTTACTGATGCAAGCTCAAGAGAATGGGATGGCATTGGATGAAGAACAGTTACTATTTCTTGCAGGTGGACAAGACAACGCTGTTGATGAAGATGTAGATGAGCAACATGTTCAGGATTTAGCACTCAATGTGGATAATGTGTTTCAAGCTGATGACTGTGATGCTTTTAATTCTGATGTTGATGAGGCTCCTACGGCACAAACTATGTTCAAGGCTAATCTATCATCTGCAGATCCTGTTTATGATGAAGTTGGTTCGTCGTATGATTCGGAAATTCTATCTGAGGTACACGACCATGATCTATATTAGGATGCTGTTTGTGAACATTATGAAGAACACGAGATGCATGATGATGTACAACCAAACTACGTTGTT
>BQNB010125759.1:0-19713 GCA_026074375.1 Tanacetum coccineum | reverse complement strand
CAATGCATAATCGTGATATAAAGGGGTCTCTACACAAATCTAAAGCCGTTTATTAAGTATGCTAATAGATAAACATTAGTTGATAAGATTTAGGATATCGGATTCCCAATATAAGCATGCTAAGGATTGAAGAGCGAGTGAACGATGGACAAAACATCGAGCACGAGAGTCTTCAAAATCTGGGAAATCCTGGACAAACATCACAAACCACAAAACACGAAACATGAGAAAGGAAGAGGCGAGCCTCCTCACGTCATATTTATTAATAAATATTAATATACTACTGCTAAGGATAAGCATGGGTTGCCACCCACGAAGAGCTTGTTTTTGTGCGAGTATCTAGCTTGCCTCTCCCGATATCATCGTGATATTAGGGACGACACATGTGGAAGAGCAAATCTCCATCAGGATTTCATTCAAGATGTTTGGATAAACATTAACGCATATGAAAGTTCCACTCCGATGAGATTCTGCCGGTTCAAGAGAAGAAAAATAAAAAGCGGAGATGCCAGGGTCAAAAATGGTATCCTCACTCCCGGAGGATAGAAGAAAAAGAGATTCCACTGGATAGATGAAATAAGGAAGAAAAATTCGGATAACATATATGAGGAAAAGATAAAGGCGATCCACAAGGGTGGGAAAGGTGGGTAAAACATTAGGCACATGAACATAAAGTTCTCTTGACGAATTATCAGAAATATCTTCCACCACAACTCTAGTCAACTCTCCCTGATCGGGCTCAATCTTAAAATGAAACGAATCATACTCGGGAAGAGAATTTTCAGCATGAGTAGTGGTACTGCCACTACTCGTCTCTTTCGTATGATCGCTAAAAGTCTCAAATTCGGGTAAAGAATTATCCGAATAAGAGAGAGAAGATGGAGTGGGGTTGTTATTTAACGATTCGATCTTATCAATAAGAAGATACATATTTGATAATTTGGCATGAATAATACCATTCTCCACTTCTTCTATGCTGACGAGCTTAGAATCAGGAGGTGATGCCTCAACATAATCGATGTCCTCAAAAGAATCGTCATCACTCGAAGTATCATCATAAAACATTTGGCCATCGAGACGAATATCTTCTTTTGAATCAAAATCAGCTTCATGAATTCCCGGTGGATTTGGATTGATATGAGCGAGTTCACCGGTGAACTTCTCGAGAAGAGAGTAAATCTTAGGAGAATAAACAATTGAAGTATCATGATTAAGCAAAGATTCCCTAAGATCAGACTCGGCATCAAAGTGATTTTTATCACAAAAAGGCACATCACACATAATGTCGAAAATACCCTCGGACTCATTTGGGATTGGGACAAGGTCCTTAACACTAGACTTTATTACTTCATCCGATTCTGTTTTCGGAATAGTGTCAAGATGCTCGTCCCCCATACTTAGAGAGTTATCGGGTTCCTCGGTTGGTAAGTCGGGTGTGATTGCTTTAGATGATTTCTCTAGATATAACCTATATTGAATAGTATGCTCATCATCATCATCGTAAATCATAGGAAAATTCCAATATGGAGTAAAACTTTGAGCTGCCTGCTTCTCCTGCTCTTTCTGAACTGCCAGATTAGCCGCTTGCTCACGTTCAATACGCTTTTCTTCACGTTGTTTCAAAATTTCAGCAATAGTTTGTGAATCATTAGAAAGTTGAAGTAGCAATTCCGAAAAACTCCATGGTTTAATTTGCTCTTCGTCCCAAACTTGAATTAATTTGAGAATTCTTTCCTTAGCCAACAATACTCTCATACTCATTTCTTCATGAGGAAAATATTGCTATTCAAAAGGGTTCGATTAGCTTTAATTAGCTTTGCCATATCTAGCAACATATCCTTATTCGATCTTCGAGGAAGTTGATGAGTGACGAAAAATTGTGGGGATTGATATTGGTCAAAACCGGAATAAATCAGATTATAAAAAAATTAGGATCATAATTTTGGTTCATCGGTTGACATTGATAATTTTCATAAGAATCCCTGTAGTTTTCACAATAAGGCTCATCGAAGATCAGTTGACCACATTGAAAAGTCTCATGAGGACTCCCACAACGGGTACAAGAAAGATATTGTGGAAGACTTGGTGAAGTTTGTGGAAAATTATTATCAAAGTTTTGATTGAAACACGTGTCCTGATTGTAGACAAACGGAACTTGAGGGTGACAATCGTAACCAGGATGAGCATTGTTCCCACATAACACACAAGAATATGTTTGGTGCTGGGGTTGTGAAGGGTAGTTGGAAAGATTTTGAGAATCATTGAAAGAATTCGGATTTGGATCATAAGCGAATGAATTTCCGTCTCTTGAATTGCAAAACAAACAAAATCCATCTCTAAGATTATATCCACACCTCTCACAAGTAAACCATCGACAACGTAAATCATCTGTCGGCTCTCCACACCCCGTACACTCACGTTGGTTAAATGAAGACATAAGAAAGACTTAAACGAAATTAGAGGGTTGAGAAAATAAGAATTAAATGGATAAGAAGGTAAAGGAGAATATTTTTAGGTTTTGAAAATAATACATAAAAAAAGAAATAAAAATAAGAAAGAAAAATATTTTTGGTAACCGAAAGTCAAACGTGCATGGAAGCTCTCTAGAAAAAGCACAAAGAAGCGGAGGAGCGGGTAAGCGCGAAGCTTTAAAAACCTTCTCCTTTCTGGTCGAAGTTCGTAGGATCGATCCTCCTTATACCTCTCTTATAGTTTGTAATCTAAAGGTGAGCCGTTTTCACAAGTGACACAACGGTTGATTTTGTTGGTTTTCAGGTTTTTTTGGGTATTTTTGATTACTTAAATATTCACAAAAATATAGAAAATAAAATATTTTCGTATTTTTATATTTTTATAATAAGAAAATATTCACAAATTAAAAACAGTAACTTCACGGGGAAGGGTCTTCAAATACTAATCTTCAAATGGAACACGAAAATCGTTACACACCTCCCCGACAACGGCGCTAAAAACTGATTCGCTCCAAACCACACACATAAACAAGTATGTGTAATTAAGAGGCAAATACGATTATAGTATAGTAGTATACGTATTTCCAATAGATTAAAGAAAATTGCTTTTGACCAAAGCAATTTCAAAAACCTCCCGGGTCATTTCCTCGGCGAAGTGCGAATTGAGAATCGGTTAAGTTCGTGATCGCGTGATTTGAATGATTTCAAAGATTTTGATTTGGTTTCTTATTTCTAACAAATATAATGCAATAACACGTAAAAGCAAGCAAACAATAAAGGCAATAAAAGATAAGAGTTAAAAACGTTAACGGGAATTAATAAAACGCGACATTTAAGCAACTATGACAAATTTAATCCCTACGAATGCAAATTTAATTTTTATAAATCCTAAATGACAAAAGAAAATTTTCAAAAAAAGAATTATATTTTTTTGATTTTTATTTTATTTATTATGAATTAAAAACGATTTTACTCTAGAAAATTAATTAAAAATAGAGAACGAATCCTAAAAATTCTAGAAAAATTAAGGAAAGTAGATTGGACTGAGTAGAATCTAAGAAAAATACTAACTTGAAAAATTGCTTAATGAATAAGCACAAAATAAGCAGATAAGCTCGTATAAGCAAAAAACTAAAGAAACTACATTATTTAAATTGTGCAAGATGTGTTTGAAAAAGACCCAAGGGCGAGTTGGTTTAGTGTGTGTGTTGTGAGGCGTTGGTGTATAAGGAAGAGGTCAAAGGTTCGAAACCTGTGGCCATTTTTTTGGGAAAAAAAATTATTTTTGAAAACTTTTTGCTAAAACTTAAAGAACTGAAGAAAATAAGCCACTTTTGTAAAATGACTTATTGGTAAAACTTAATTTTAAGCTCAGAATAAGCCTTTTGAAACTGACAAAATTCTTTTTAAGCTTAAATGCAAAATTTGGCTAAACTGTTTTGAAAACTAGGACAATATTAGCTCGAAAAATCTAATAAGCTGAGACTTAACTATCCCTAGACTCTAATAAGCAATCCTAGATTCAATTTAAGCACACTTAATAAGCAAAAAGCTCAAAGAAGCAAATGAGCTAATTAGCAAAAACCCGCTAACCAAACAGCCTTTAAAGGCAATTTTGAGCTAACATTTAAGCTAGAGAATCAACAAGCTAAACTTCCAAACCTAAAAACAAATTATTTTTACCTTCCAAATAACTCGAAAAAGCAAAAATTAAGAAATTTAGACAAGTAATTAAACTAGAAAAAGCTTTTATAAAGCTTTTGGTGATTGACAGTTTTAATACAAAACTATCTCTTTTTGGATTTTGAAAATGCAAATGGGACCCTTTTAAGCACAAAAATTTTAAGCTAGAAAAAATGATAATTAAATAAAAAGACTCAAAAGCTAGAAACATATTAAGCTTGATGTCTAATGAACTTATGTTAGCAAAATCAGACCCTAAGACAAACTAACTCTAAACTAATTTGCTTATTGAAAACTGGACTTTTACTTTTTGAAATAGACTTTAAAATTAAGGCGGTTTAATGACTAGACTTAAAATAACAATTACACTCTCACTTGACGACTCTGATACTGCATCATAAGACTTAGAACAAGTAATAAAATGACACTAAATAGCACTTTAACAAAATTAAACTAAATTAGCTTGATTATAGAATAGAACTACCACAGTTTTAAACTATGGCTACAACAAACCTAAAACTATACTTTTAAACCTTTAAAATTGAATTTAACTAACTCTAAAACTCTAATTAAGCTTACTGAAATAGACTCAATTGGTAAGAGTGGTCTAGCAGTACTAACTCAAGTTAGTACTGCTTGATCCAAACACCCCTTTAAAAGACATGTTTTGTAAATTTAAACTATAACAAACTGAATTAAGCTGAGATTTACTAAAATAGGTTTAGCATAAGACAAATTAAGGACAATTAAGCAATAATTAATAGAGATTAAGCACTAATAAGCAATCTAACAAACAAAACAGTGAAGCAAGCTTAAAATGGAAAGTGTACCTTTGTCCCAGCTTAACAGGGATCATAAAGTGCTTTAAGAGCTTATCTACAGCTCCAGCTTATATAAGCCCATCCCAATCTGGCTTATCATCCAAAAATTAAGCAATCCATATTAAGCAAACGTATTTGACTGTTTTGGTAAATTTAATAAACTAGCTTAAAAGAGCTTTATAGGAATCTATTTTAGCTTAAAGAGATCATGGAAAAACATACAGGCTTATTAAGAGGTTTAAGTAAATTAAAGAAGAACACAATTGATTTAAGCTAAAATTACTTTTATTAATTGAAAAAGGAGTACAATAAGCTGAATTTTGTTACAATAAGCGTAAATAAGCTAGAAAATTAAATCTACACTATCCTACCTTATTCCTACTCCTAGATGCCCTTTGTGTGTGATGAAGGCTCCTATTTATAGCCATGAGGAGATGATTCTAGATCCAGGGACGCTCCTCCTTCATTTAATCATAGCCCTTGATCTTATCTTGCCCTCAAATCCATCTTTGTGAGCCGTTAGATCTTAAACACGTCCCATCAACCAATCATTAGACTCTGGATTGCCAGTGTGTCTCTGACATGGTAGAGAGTGTCAGGGATAAGGTTTCTAGAAGCACTCGTGTATGTTGAGTGAAAGGGATATACCCTGTGTAATTTGTTGTAGGTGAAAAAAAGAAGGAATGGGGAAGATGTACAGTAACCATGACTTGTGGGTTTGACTTATATGTTGACCCGAGTTATATGATTGGATTTGGGCTTTTTATAATTTTTTTGGGCCGGGAAGTGAATTGATATGGGTTAAGGATTTGGACTTGAAATGTTTTAGTAGTTAATTTTAGGCTTTTGTACTCTTGGGCTGACCTGGCCCATTAAGGTGGGCCCGGGTTGGTCCATAGAAGATGGGTATACTTTCGGCTTCGGTTTTTCGCGCTCTATCCATTCTCGTGCTTGGATTTGTTTGTTTTGTCTTTATTTTTGTCCTTTTCTTGATATATCCGTACCTACAAGACACAATTCGCAAAACAAGCAAATACAATGCATTTTTATGTGATTTTGGTCATTATTGGTCTTTATAGCTTATTTAATTAAGGAAAAGGTATGTGTAAATAAGCACATACCACTTACACATAGCACAAAAAATTTAAGATTTATCATTCTGAATAGCAAGCTTAATGTTATTATATTCAGATGACATAAGTTTCTTATTCTTAGAAAGCATTAAATTCCTAGGATGATCTTCTACATCGACTTCTTTATTCTTGATGTGACTATACTTAGACTCATAAGGAACCCTATCATTCTTTGTATTGCTCCTAGGTTGTGGCCTTCTGGTCTTAGTAGTGATGTCTACTCCTGTAGAAGAGAAACCATGTGAGTCAGAATTAACAACTTTCCTAGTGATGACAAGAGGTTGTGAAACAGTGATTGGATTTGTCCTAACGCTTGCATTAGTTGATTTGTTAGGCACAAACTTTTCTACCCTATGGTTCTTAAAAGGGTTAATCCTAAACATTCCAGGGGCAATCACTTTGTCATTGTCAACAACCTTTGATTCTTTGGTGGTGGGAACCGAGTTTGAAGTGATTGGATTTAACAAATCTTTTGTCTTATCGACCTTTTGAGGAATCTGAGTGTTTGAAACATTTTTACCTTCAGATTGAAATGCATTTGGTTGTCTTACAACAAATTGGTTTCTTAAAGATTGCAAACAAGGTTT
This sequence comes from Tanacetum coccineum, assembly GCA_026074375.1. Lineage (NCBI taxonomy): Eukaryota > Viridiplantae > Streptophyta > Magnoliopsida > Asterales > Asteraceae > Tanacetum > Tanacetum coccineum. Next base: position 13,018 of record BQNB010125759.1, on the reverse strand, counting down.
CCTCTTGGTCAATTGATTTGCAAATTTAGTATTCGTACTCATACCGTTGGAGGTGTCCTTTTGATCAGAAACCTTTTCAAACAACTGAGCTCTTAGCTTAGCATTTTCATAAATCGTGTCATGTAATTTGGTTTGCAAAGAGTCAATTATTGTTTTGGTTTGAGCCCGAATCACATTGATAGAGTCAAAAAGGTTCTTATAGATAGCCTTAAGATGAGCATTTTCCTTTTCATAATTCTAAATCTGAAACTCTAATTCCACGTTCTCATTTTCAAGTTTCTAAGACAAAGGATCAAGGGTATCTGATATGCATGGAGTATCCTTACTTTTACCTTGTGATCCTCCAAAAAAACCTGAGCTTTGCAATCGTGGATCTTTTTGTTGAATGTCATGATAAGTGTATCGTACGAAATTTTGTATATTTTTATTTTCATTATTTTTTGTACAAATCATTCTAAAGTTTAGTATATTCATTTCCTTTTTAATGAATACAATTTTCAATCGCTCTTTAGTAACGGTTCATGCTTAGTTTGGAGGATAGGATGATTTCAACAAACAGTAGGATTTTGCCAAAACTGACATAATATCTTGACTGACAATACTCTCATAGAGACGCTCAACTATTCCCAATTCAATGACTTTGGCTTAGAAGAGATTTCATTCAGCTTTCGTTTGTAGAGATTTGAAGTTTCCAAACAAAATTTGGCTGCTTTCTTAAGTCTCGAACAAATTTGGTTGCTTCTTTCAAAAATTGAATTTTGAAATTTTGCACTCTAGCATCCACAAGGTTAACGATAGGGAAAATTTCATCTTTTACAATTTTGTGAACCTCTTGGTGAGCAGAAGATGACCAATTGTGTATATCCAAAGTCATTTTTGTTTGACAACACGTTAAAGAGTTACGATGGTGCTTTTTACCTCATTCAGGAATTTCCGTGCAATACTTGGTGTAGTGTCATCTGAAAACTCTTCATTTGGTATTAAAATTGATTTAGAGACATTGGCCATTTTGGAAGTATTTGAAAAATACAACTCTTCACGTGACTTGGCCGTTTGAGAAACAAAAACCCCTAAAAGATGATTAATCTTTGTATAATTTGCCGGTTTTATTTCTTTGTTTAGTTGTTTCATCTTTAGGCAACTCTCTTAAGCAAGTTGCAGTGTTTTCTCCTAATCATATACAACAGGAGGATCATGCTTTTCTAATAGAACTTTGACATTATACAAACTCTATTGTTTCTGCCGAGCTTGCTTGAGATAAAAAGGATTTTGATAACCCAAAGCCATTTTATGTTCGGAGTGGTAAAACGAGTCTGGCTTAGGTGAACGCATGTGCATCGTTTGAATCGATTGACCCATTTTGACCAAAATATTATCTAATTCCTTTATCTTATTCTCCAGTTGAACTTGTTTATCAAGAAGCTCGTCTTCGCGTATTTTGAAATTGGACTTCAACCTTTTCTTTTCTTCAAGAAGAAAAGAAACGGTTGATTTTTCTTTTGAAAGATGTTTATTTAAATTCGAAATTTCCTTATTCAAAGCCGTTATTTGTTTACCTAAGCTTAAGTGAAGTGCATTTATCTTTTTAGAAAGACATTGTTCTTGATAAACAGACTGTTAGTAACACCTTTCAAGTTTGTCATATTTTTCTTGACTAATTTCAAAACACCTTTCTTGGTTTTTATATCTAGCAAGCTTAGTGGTCAATTTAACATTTGTTTCTTTCATTTTGCGATTGACCAAGTTGACATTTTCAACTTCAGCAGCTAAATTGTGAAATAAGGACTCATGATACGCACGTGTTTCCTCAACATTTGCATAATGTTGTTCTATTGTTCCCCCACCTTGTTCCATACTCGAAACCTCAGAAATAACATTACTATCATTCTGTGGTACTTGGTGTGGTTCAAGAATGGGCTCGAGTAGCTCATTATACTGCTCCTCTTGAGTAAACATATTAAATATCTCATCATCATAGCAATTATCATGAAGTTGTACCTCAGCTGATCCATCTGAGTCATAGACGGGAGCTTTGTAAGTCTGAGTACCTGATGTCGATGCTTGCTGCAGATTAGCCATCAAAATGCAGTTTGCATTGACTTCCTCAATCTCATCTAGATCCGCTGCAGCAGCCATCAAGTCAAACTCCTCAGCTTGCAATTGGATTCCTGCTTTTCTATTTGAGCAATCAGCAACTGGGTCTGAAGATAAGCAGCATCCCTTCTCCTTAGCCTGACTGTGCAATTCCTAGCAAGATGACCCAATCCTCTGCAGTTGTAACACCTTATCTTATTACCATTATTCCCATTTTCATTACCATCAGCCCGTGCAGCTACACCATTACCATTTCCATTCTGATGAGCTATACCCAGAACAACAATTACCCCAATCTGATTTCCAACATTTTGAACACTCGGATTCTGAACTGCATTCTGAACAACCTGATTCCCTACATTCTGCCCAACATACTGTCTAAACTTATTCCCCCCATTTCCTCCAACCATCTGCATTTGATTATCTTGACCTAAATTCATACCTGGCTGAGTAATCTGCCTATTACGAGGGTTGGATGAAATTCTCTAGTTGTTGTTGGTTGGTGTATAGTAGTTTAGTTTGAATGCCTTGGCCATTAAAGCAAGTGTCGTGTTCATTGCAGCTGTAGGATCTGTAATGTCTTCGAGATTTGGCATAGGTTGTTGCATGTAGTTCTAATTTAATGATGGTTATGGGTTATAGTTGTTGTTGTTAGGAAGTGGTTGTTGTATGTAGGTACTAGATGATGGTAGGTCAGGGTGAAACACTAGATACTTGAAGGAATTATTTGAATTGGCCATGAGTACCAAAGGATCTTGTGTTTTTGCAAGTCGTTCAGCTCTTAGTTCATCTACCTCCTTTTGATTGTACTTCAAGAAGTCATACAACTGAATGTAATCTGTTGTATGCAAGTCCTTTGTGTGATGAACAATGGTAACATGCCGACTCCATTCAAGTTGTAAGTTATTTAGGAACTTGATATTACTGGCAATCTTTTCTGAAAAGTGTTTATTTCTCTTGAAATCATTCATTAGTTTTGAGAAATGATGATAGTAAGACTCAATCGATTCCCCATCAGTAGAAGTAAACCTTTCCCACTCATTAAACAACTTAGCTTTCTTCTCTTGAATTCCAATGTTAGAACCTTTCATCATCTGCTAAACACGTAAACAGATTTCTTGAGCAGTTTCACAAATATCAACAGCAGCATAGATGTCTTCGGGAAGACCGAGGAGAATGGTCTGAGTTGCTTGATCATCAGCTTCCATTTGCTTAATTTCTGCTTCCGTAAGTTTATCATCAGTTTGTTCATGAAACGTTTTAGGAATAGGAACTGTACGGGCTGGATCACCTAGTTCAGGTTTCATTCGTCTGACATATGGACCATTCATAATAGAGTTGTAGATTAACTTTCCATTTGGTCTGCTCTTAGCATAACAGAGAAGACGTGATGACCATGGAACATAGTTCTCTTTGTTAAGCATAAGAGGGCGGTTTTCAAAACCGGCTGCATAAATGTCTTGTTGTGTCGACATTCTCAAAGTGATGTGAAATGATAAGTATGGATCGTTTAAGTGATTGTGATTATGATTTGCTTTTGATTGAAGTTGAATTGATTAAGTCCTTGTGATTGTTTGTTGTTATGGTTCAAGTTATTTTGATTAGACGGTGAGTAATAGATTCCCGAATTCAGTCACATACCACCTGATACGCGGATCAAGCTTAGAAAAAGATCTTTAACTTCCTGTTAACTTGCTACCCTAACTCGCTAGGCCAACTTGCTGAGTTACTGATTCTTCAAAACTGTAAATCGCTAGGCTTTAAAACCTGTAAATTGCTAGATTTCCAAAACCCTAACTCGCTGAAGATTTCTTTTGGCTAACTCGCTAGTCTTCCTTGATGTATAACTTGTTGGATCTTTCTAGATAGCTAACTCGTTGGAGTTTTAAAGATGCTAACTCACTGGACTTTGTTAACTCGCTAGACTGGAAGAAATTTAGCAGCATAACAACTCTCTAGTCTTGAGAAAATTGTCTTCAGGTACCTGTAACTCACTAGTCTCTAAGTCTCTAACTCGCTACCTGTTTTTTCTTCTAACTCGCTGGATCTTTCTCCTAACTCGCTGCTTGAAGTCCCTTTTACACTGGTACAAATGTCACTTTCGTACCTGTTGTACCTGTTTGTAATTTAGCGAAACAAACAAACACAAGTGTTGGACCACGGTAACTCGCCACAATGAATTCCCTTAACTCGCTAGGATGAAAACCTTCCAAGACTTTTGAAATAAGCCCAAAAAACGTAAAAAGCTTATGAGATAAGCTAGAAACTTTCAAGAAAGGTTACTAGGGCTTGTTAAAAACACGAAAGTACTTGTAAATCCACGATCTAGCTCATTTAGGATATCATAACCATGATCCAGCGGAATAACAAATAATACAATCATAATTAAGAACAAGGTGTTACTACTAAACATTAAGCCTTTCATTGTATTTAATCAGGATACAAAGGCTTACTATACTACTAAGCTACTAATAAGCTAGCTACTAAAGCTAGGTGTCTTACAAAGACTTGACGCCTAGAGTACACACACACACCTTTAGGTTTACATTGTGAATTGAATCAATAATAAACCTAGACGCCTACCTCTCTTTATATACTAGAGAGGCTAGGGTTTTCAAGGACTTCCTGTAGGAAGATAAAGTATAAAAATATTTAGTCTTGTAGGCCTTTATCTTCTTATTATTCTTTTGTCATTACTCAACTCAAGGTATTAATTCCCAATTCAATCTTCCCTAGTGATATAATAAACCTAGACGCCTACCCCTCTTTATATACTAGAGGGGTTAGGGTTTACAAGACAAGATAAGATCAAATATAATTAGGAAACTATAAATCAGCATTAAATACTATTTGACTAATCTTCAATCAGCATTAATGTTATTCCAGCTTTGTCTTGTAGATCCTCCATCTTTAATATGTTTTGTCATAATCAACTCAAAGTATAATTCCTAACAATCTTCCCCTAGTTGATAATGACAAAACCAATAAGCACAAGCTTCCCTTGAAGCTAATATAGATGAAGAACTTCCCCTGAATCCATGCACTCTTCCCCTTTTTGTCATAATCAAATAGGAGTGCATGTAGATGGTAAAACAAATAAACAAAAATAAGCTTCCCCTTAAACGAACATGTTTACCATCTTTTGAACCTCGAACTTATTAAGCTCCAAACAGTAATCATTAAGAAGATCATCTAGGTGCGCTTCCATCATCCATACTTACGTGACCACGCAATTATCAGCTTAGTTGTATCGTACGACTCTACGAGACTGTAACAATCGTCCACTCGTGTTCAAACTTTCGTTAACACGCGATCAACTGTTACCTAATAGAAAGTAGCCCATGTTCACGTAATTCTGCAAAATGAAATAGTCAATTTATCAAATACGTAGGCGGCACAATGCCTGCAATCTTAAGTGTCCATCAACTTATGTCCATCAAAAGAGTGTCCTTGTCGCATATTTGAACGAAATCCGCTGCACCGAATGTGCATACCCGTTTCAAAGACTATTGCACCAAATGTCATCAAAAAAATAATCACCAATACGAGCCTTTATCCACATCATCGTCCGAGATCCAAACACGTCCAAAAGTGTGTGTCGTCCGATATCTGTCAACACTAGCGGTACATACTAGTTATATCGGACAAAGCAAGCGGTACTATCAAACGGTACAAACTTAAAAACTGCCATTTTAGTGACCCATTTTTCTGTCACTAAAACTGTTACTATATAGTCACTATGCTGTCACTTTATTGTTGCAAAACTGTCACAAAAATCCATGCTCCTTCCTCCCATACTCTTTAGTGACACATAATTTGTCACTGTTTTGTTGTTGTTCTTTCACAATACAAGCGGTACTAACTCTATATAGAGCGGTACAAAGTTTATAAGGTCGGTACTATCTGTCAATACCAACGGTACAAACTGACGAGCAAGGCAGTACAAACATGGACCATTTGTTGGCAGCATTAACCAACAGTCAACATCACGAACATGTATACTAGGCAGTACTGAACCCGAAGCAGAATAAATCATGTCCTAATAATCAGGGATTCATAATATCAAAATTTATGGAAATAAAATCCTATTCCTTAAATTTAGTATCAAGACCCCAAATACTTTCAAAAATCATGGACTTTTTCAAATGACAATAACGCCGTGACGTATTAAATCCCATGGAATCCATATTCCATATATACATCATGAAATCTCCAACCCAGTTGTATCATCATCAACACTAATCTGCTCATGTACCATTCAAATAATATCATATATACAAATTTGCTGTACATTTCATAGCCTGCTGCTGCTTCTACTAGGGTTTATAAAAACCCTAATCTTTTCATTTTTGTTGTTCAAGCAACAATAAACAATATGAACACGCCATAATCTGAACACAAACAGATCCAAACATACATAATCTCTTCTTTTTCTGAAATAGTACTTACAAAACATGTTTATTACATCTCAGTTATGGATCATTGTTGGTCCCAGACCTACCTCCCCATAACCGCCCATTGATCCATCTCAGATCAAATCACAACAACAATAATAACAGGGTTTGAAAAAACGAGCTATTATTACCAGAGACAAACAAAAATTTGTATCTCAGCTAGAGTTCATCACGTTGGTCCCGGATCACACTCCTCATAGCCAGTTGAAATAATAATGGGGTTTGGCCCCAGACCAAAACGCGGCATTATTATGTTATGCAATAAATAGCTTATGAAGAACAAAATCAAATCAAGCAGAGATAAATATGATCGAACCATATCATTTTCAGAAATAGGGTTTTGTGGCCTTCAAGAACATCATGGACAACAACACGACACCTTGTAGATCCTAGATCGAGAGCCACGAGGCTCTGATACCACATGTTGATCCACGATCTAGCTCATCTAGGATATCATAACCATGATCCAGCGGAATAACAAATAATACAATCATAATTAAGAACAAGGTGTTACTACTAAACATTAAGCCTTTCATTGTATTTGATCAGGATACAAAGGCTTACTATACTACTAAGCTACTAATAAGCTAGCTACTAAAGCTAGGCGTCTTACAAAGACTTGACGCCTAGAGTACACACACACACCTTTAGGTTTACATTGTGAATTGAATGAATGATAAACCTAGACGCCTACCTCTCTTTATATACTAGAGAGGCTAGGGTTTACAAGACTTCCTGTAGAAGATAAGTATAAAATATTTAGTCTTATAGGTCCTTCATCTTTTATATCTTTTTTCATATCAACTCAAAGTATAATTCCCAACAGTACTACTCTTTTCCAGATCAAACCACAAACAAAGCATGATTCTTGATTTTTTCACTAAACTTTTCGAACCAAAAAGAACAAAAAAACCACAAAGGAGGACTATGTATGATTCTTGAAAAGGCACGTATAAGCTATGAATAAGCTAGAAAGCTTGAGCTTAACACCACCTAAGAACCAATAAGCAGACACTAAGCCAAGTCGTGGATTTATAAAGCAAAAACAAGGACGATTCTTGATGAATAAGTACGAAATAAGCTAGATAAGCAAACACAATCACTACATAACCATATGCTCTTGATACCACATGTTAACCTTATCACATTACATACACATAGAGAGAGAAGTTTTAGAGAGATAAATAAAACAAATAAAAGGGTTACTTCACATAGAAAAGAAAAATGGTAAAAGTAAGCAACACCCTCTCCACACTTGGAGAGGGATTTATATAGTATGTTACATGGGCTATCCTTGGGTTTAAGTGGGCTTCCAAGGCTAGGCTTGATCTAATGGGCTTAAAGCCCGTATCTAGGCCTAGTTAGCATTCTAGAATTCCCGGGAACATATAATAGACTAATACAAGGTTCGGGAGTCTTAATGATCATCACTTCACATAATACTAGGTCTAACAATTATTTACTTGTTACTTCATAAATAAATTGTAAAATCTCAATTTACTAATTAATCTCAACTTGAAACTTAATGATACATACTTCTTCAATTTTACCAACGATAAAATAACAAAAATCACCATACTCCTGAAATCACCATCACATACGAAATGAAATGATTAAATCATTTATTTCTACAATCACAAACACTTATAAAAGCACGAATATCATAACACACATATCATCATTTCATCTTAAGCACATAATACCAAACTCATAAAACCAGGCAAGTTAACACTAATGGTTAAACTAACCTAGCTAAATCACGGTTGTCACAACATCAAAGTCAACTAAGTCCTGAATGTATACATTTCTTCCTCTTGATTGTTGTTGTAGAAGATGAATGTAGCAATGTAAGAGTAATATTAATCTCCCCCATCAATCTTGTGACATCGTAAGAAACCTTGGTAATCCAACTCTTCACTTGAATAAATCAAGGAAATGTTGTTTGCATTTTTCGAAAACAAATTCCAAAATAACACAATAACTTACTAGTTAACACTAAATTGAATCATTAAGCAATCATTTTCTAATTAGTGACCTACATTCAGCGTTGACTTGATGTTAGCACTGGTAGGATTTCCATTCATCATTGTAAATACTTTATTTAAGTATCACTCTTGAATGTTCCGGAAATGTCACTAAAACATGCAATGTCACATAGACATATACACAACTCTTGTAAAATTTGTATCATTAATGTTTAATACAAATTTAATTTTGTGTCCTATGTAAGATTTATGATATGATCTCGTTTGGCTCTAGACTCAATAAGTGCGTTTTGGTTTTAGAGATCGGAGGCTGGAGCAGACTGCCACCTTTTCAATATTAACAATATCGGAGTGAGATGTCAATAGATTATGCATTTAATCTCCGTGACAATGAAACAATATTCTTTTGAGAGAAACTTGAGTGGCTGGGAAGGGTTGTGCATTGCATCACTAGGTCCATGACGTCTTTCTTCAATACCAGAATTCAACGTATGAAATCTGATAGCATATGTATTGACCCGGTTTTTGCCTTAAGTTTTGTGGAGGGCTTCTTTCTTTTCACCCTTTATACATCATTTCTTTTTTATTCTTCAACCCCTTCAATGTCTACCAAGACGTCATTACTATCATCATGTTGTGATTGTTCCGATGATAGCTCATGCCTTAGTTGACATTATTCCCATTCACATTCAACTCCATCTTACCTAAGGACTTTTATTCTATCTATGGAATGTCCCTGGGTAGATCCCTCCGGTTCTGGTTAGATCATGGGATAATACCTAACCTTACCACCTTATTTCTTCTTTGATCATCATGAGGTAGTTGGTTGTTGGGTATTAAGATCTTAACCATAAAACCTTTTGAAAATCAATCAAAGTGTTTGATATAAATCAAAACTTGTAACACTTTAAAAGTTTCACTTTTGATAATTACTCCTCCTAAACATGTGCATCAATATTTAAAATTGTTTTGCACAATGAGGTAAGAGTTGATTGCACTTTGAGTCTTTAGATCACTTTGTCATTCCATACACTTAAGGCATTTTATCTTTCTTGATCATATTTTAATCATATTTTCTCCCCCTCAAAAATAGCATACCATATGATATTTTTGATATCAATGGATTAAAATGGCTATATGAGATTTTGAAAACACATGGGAGAAAACGGATATAGCATGATTTTTATTTAGAACATTTGAGAATGTTTTAAACAAATTTGAAAAACTAGTTGTGCCAAGTGTATCTATATCTAAAATGGATGGTCACTAAGTCGCTAACGACGGTTTTTAAATACTCTCAAACGGAGGCAACCTGAATGATGCTAACAACGCTTTCGAGTACCCTAGACCGGATGCAACTTAGATCGCTAACGCGCTTGTCGATATACTTGACAACAAATATTTTTAACTTGAAATTTTTTCTTTTGTTTAAAAAACATTTTTCATTAGACTCCCCCTCAATAATACAACACTTTGCTTTGAAACACACCACAAGTATATTGAAGGATAGAGTGAGTGTTGAGCACATTATATTGAAAGATTTTAAATTATCTTTGAAAAATTCTTAAAAAATTACGCTCAAACACTACTTGTTTCGAAAGCTCCCCCTAAAAAATAGATGTAAATCCAAAAAAAATTATTGAAGAAGAGAGTGTTGAAAATACATTTTTGAAAGATTTTGAAAAATCTTTTAGAAAAATTCTTGAAAATTATGTTCAACATTAAACTCTTGGTTTTGAAAAACTCCCCCTTAAAAGTAGATGTAAATCAAAGGATTTAGTGAGGAAGGGAGTGATTGAACACACAATTTGAAAGATTTTGAAAAATCTTTTTGAAAAATTCTTAAAAATTTATGTTCAATCTTTTGAAAACCATTTTACTTGAGCTCAAGATTTGAAATATTTTAATGAACAAGCTCAAGTCTGAGAAGTTGTAAGCTTCCCGTTGTGAGGATAGATGTACATAAAGGTACACTTTCCTTTCTTTGAAAAAACGAGTCCTAAGCTGACCATTTTACTTATAAAGTCTCATTTTGATGAGCAAACTTTTGAAAAGTTATTGAAAAGTATGCTCGAAAGAAGAAGATTTCTCTTCTTTTGAAGGTAAAGCGCACTGAAACATACACTTTCCTTTTATTTGAAGATCGGGTTGTAATCTGACATTTGATTACAAACCATTTTGACATCGAATTAGACAACAACCTTTGGAACCCATTTAAGCACGGTGCTAACGGGTTTGCCAAGTTTTGAAAACCAATTTAAAGCCGTGTCAAGTCGATGCAAAGATGTTGAGTTCCAATGAGGGCTTGAAACCGGTGTTTCATTTGAAAACAACTCTCGTGGAATCATCAGAGATTTAAAATTCCTTTTGATTTTCCATTGATTAATGAAACTCGGTGTTTCTTGAGGAGTTTTAAATCTTGTTGATGAAGAAGATTTCCATTTGTTATTTACATTTGATGAATCGTTCTGAAAAATCGTTTTTTAACCGTTTGAAAATCTTCCTTTCTTGTTGATGATCGAAGCAGGGTCATTCTTATTTTGTATTGAAAGCATTTCTGATTTTGAATATGTGAAAGATTTCGAATGACTTTGCTTTGGTCTCCACACTTGTTTTACCGGTGTAAAACGAGAATGTGGAGTTACAAAAACTTGATTCTTATCTTTTAACGCACTTGTCTTAAAAACCACTTGAGAATTAGGTGTCTTAAAAGTTTGAGATTCCTTAGAAGACTTCCACACTTGTTTTACCGGTGTAAAACGAGAGTGTGATGTTTTAAAATATTGATTATTTGCATTTAAAGCACTTGTCTTAAAACCCGTTTCAGGTGTAGTTGTTTCAAAAGTTTGAGATTTCTTAGAAAATTTCCTATCTTTTTGCAAAGAATAAGTTGTAAACTGAGAAACCATTTTTGAAAATGGTTTTGAGAATTCACTCGTGTGAACCTTTTCCGAAACACTTACTTTAGGTTTTGAAGATTTTAAAACATTGGTTTTCCTTTTTGTCCGATTAAGAGAATCAAACAGCATTATATGATGTTCTCAGCTTATGGTATTCTTTTTGACAAGAACGAAGATCTTGTGATGCCAATTTTAATTCTAAAAATGCAATTTGTTTCAATAGATGATCCTTTTTATTTTTAGGCAAAGACTGTGTAGTGACTGGTTTTGACAAATCCTTTTGCTCAACAACTTTGGGAGTAGACCATAATTTTGAAAGTTGAGATGTTATCAAAAGTTTATCAGCAGGTGGTTTTCTCAAAATCGAAGATTTATCAAACTTAGTTTTCACTTCCCTTTTAGATTTTCAAGCCGAGTCCTTAAATGATTAATTTCTTTCAAAATTTGATCCTTTTCAACTTTAGAATCATCAACTTTACGAGCTAATTATCGTTCGAGAACAACTTTCGTATTTTCAAGTTTTTTCAAAATACGCTTCGAATTTAGTTGTTCTGTTCGACAATTCAAACTTGACATCATCAAAATCTTTTGTATAATTATGGTCCCATATGCGTATATTATGAATTAAGCCTAGTAAGCTTGGTGTTCGTACTATACGTCATCAATACCCAACAAAGAGATATATCGTTTCCGCATTATAATCACACTCATATCAGTTGAGTCATATTCATATTATACAATGATGACAACTGGGTAAGAGGAAGGTAAAAGCATGTTGTTATTGGCTAAAAGCATGCTGCTATTGGGTAAGGTTTTAATTATCACAATTTAATTAATGTTGATGATCATTTTTGCATTTTAGGAACATTTTGAAGACGTGCAAATAAATTTTTGAAGGCGTGCACGTATGTTCTAGTGAATTTGATAAGAAACTTGGAAATACGTATATGTTTTTGAAGACGTGCATATATGTTTTTGGAAGGTGTGCGTACATGTTACAATGAATTAGATGCGAAACTCCAAATACATAAGGCGTGCACATATGTTCTTTGAAAGCGTGAATTTGATGAGAAACTAAAAATACACATATGTTTTTTGAAGACGTGCATATATTTTTTTGGAAGGTGTGCGTACATGTTCGAATGAATTAGATGCGAAACTTCAACTACATATGTTTTTTTGAAGGCGTTCACATATGTTCTTTGAAGGGGTGCCCATATGTTCTTTGAAGGCGTGTAGATTTATATTCAACATGATAGATTTGTATATGAAATGTATTTAATTTAATATCAAATTTTGTGTATAATATATTTGAGTTGTCATAATTCTAAAAGTCACTTGTATAACTTTTTATGTTTATGGTTTTAGATTTAAAATTTTAAAAATGTACACTAGAAACATATGCATGATCCATTATAAACGAAACATATTTATTAAAAAAAATTCACACTTGAAAAACACAAAATTTACATTTATAAAAAAAACACGCATGCACATGGTTTATTTCTAGAAAAAAATATTAAAAAAATAGTTTCGAAAATTAAGAAGTAAAATAAAAACGAAAATTGAGTTTAATAAATAAAAA
>BQNB010125758.1:0-19713 GCA_026074375.1 Tanacetum coccineum | reverse complement strand
CAGAATTGGTGCAAGATTTCCATGTTATGTGAATTGTGTGGCCACTTGTTTTTATCCCCCACCAGGTTCCCGTAGTACTCCTCCACTTCGAGCCCACCTAGTCCACCACATGATGATCAAGTTCCCGCACCTTCACCTTCTGATTCGGACTACGATACTACATTTGACAATGAAAATATATTATGCATGCTATGAATACCTTCTGGAATTAACGATGACACACCTAATGAAAACAGTTGCTGGAATTAACGATGACACACCTAATGAGAACCACAAATAATGACAGCTATTTACACAACTGTCAGGCCTTGCCCATATCAAGTATTAGTGATATTGGAGTAAAACTTGGTTCTATTTTATAAGTATAGCACACGAGGATGGAGTAGGCGTGTACCTTTAAAAGTAAGAATATGGCAGAAGCATATGCATCTTCAGTCATATATGTAAATCTAAGGTTTATGAGATTATGAACAACCATTCCAATGTTCTCCAAAGTTTTCTTATGATTATAATTGTCTTTATCGTCTCCAGCTATGATTGTACTCAACTCCCCTAATCTTCGTTGAAAATACCAATAGAGTACCTCTACAAACATGTTAATAGCCAAATATTCAATATTCTATAACATAGATATGTGTAGTAGATGACAACTCAGGAGTCACATACATACCAGTAAATTAGTGTGGCAAAGTGGTCATAAGAACAGAAGAGACAATTAATCGATATTTAGAGAAGAGGACTTTTTTCACATCTTCCCTTCTGTAGATGTGTTTGTATCATCTTGGCATAGTTCTAAGGAATTAACCAACATCGATAAACACTTCTCCTGGTACTGTTTTTCTCGTGATATTTCTTCCAAAGCCTCTTGCACCTGTTTAAAGATACACCAGACTTCTATAATTATAGCCCTCTAAAAATGCTGTATGTCTGAGCATAAATGAAGTGCTAACATACATCTCTGTCTTCCATTTCAAGGTCTAGAACAACATCAAAATGCTTCCAAAAGTTTGGTGCACCATGTTTCTCTAACACGTCCTACTCAGCCGTCAAAAAGTAACATAGAGCTCAGATATCAGTAAAGAACGGACATATACATGTCTGTAATATTATAAAAAACAACAGCAGCCGCCAAAAAATCAATGAAACCACACTGCATATAACATACAATATAGGAATACATATTTTCTTTGTCATTGAATTGCCAATTTAGGTTCTCTGCGCACATAATCCTAGTGCAGGAGTGATCTTAGGTTCATTTTATGTACCATGTCTTTCATTTTAAGAAGAAAAAATTCCTCCCATTAAATCGATATCTTTATCTAGAAGACTAGTTCATGGTTGTTGTTCCTTGTCATAGAACACAATGCCCCTCTTAACTTGTCAGACGCCAGACATTTTACCAACAAAGTGTGCTACAGAACTGGCATTAAAAAATGACTGCTTACGAGTCAGCTTCCCCCACACTTCGGTTATTAAGCCTAGACCAAATGAATAAATGCATTAGGTTCCCAATGCATATCGACCGACACTTTCTAGTGTTTAGAGAAAGTGAAAGTGAAGTCTCTAATTATCGGCAACCAAAATTCAAGGATCCTCCACCAATAAAGAAGCACATGACCAAATATGAAAAAAAATTAACATCTCTAGAAGATATTCAATCTTCAAGTGTTATTAAGTCACAATATTTTTGAGTCTCTCATTACTCTTTCACCATGAAAGAACTACCACCTCATTTCACTTGTGATATTACTTATACGTTGAGTGCCATAATTAGTGTTACATTATATTGCTTTATCACCTGTGATATTACTCATATGTAGAATATCTTTTGTGTTCGGTTAAATTTAACTCTAATCTCTCATAATATCACAACAATCATCACAATATCAAAATGTACAAAAAATTAATCAGTAAAACACACTAATAATGATTATCTAATAGTAATACTTGTGAAAACACACGAAACATATGAAAGCATACAAAAACAAGAAAGCGCGCGAAAGCGGAAAAGGCGCGAAAGTTGACGTAACGCGCGAAAGCCGGCGTAAATGCTCGAAAGCCGGCGTAAACACGCGAAAGCCGACAAAATCGCGCGAATGCGGGTAAAGCGTACGAAAACGTAAGAAATCGTGCGAAAGTGGACGAAAACAAAAGAAAAATAGTGAAGACAGACGAAAACATGCGAAAGCATATGAAAATGTGCGAAAACGTAACAAACCGTGCGAGAACATCTAAAAACGAATGAAAACGCACGAAACCGGGCGCAAACATGCGAAAGCAGACGAAAATGTACAAAAACGTATAAAAACGTAAAAAAACCATAAAAACGTTGAAGCCGTAAAAAAACATATAAGAACGTAAAAAACGTAAAAAGATGTAAAATACGTAAAAAAACGTATAAAAGCGTAAAAATACGTAAAAACGTTAAAAAAAGTATAAAACGTAATAAACGTAAAAAAACGTAAAATAAGTATAAAAACGTAAAAAGCGTAAAAAAGTAAAAAAAATAATAAAAACGTAAAAAAAATCGTAAAAAACGTAAAAAAAATTAAAAAAACGTAAAATACGTAAAAAAATACGTACAAAGACGTAAAAATACGTAAAAACACATAAAAACGTAAAAAAACGGTAAAAATACGTAAAAAAACGTAAAAAACGTAAAAACGTAAAAAACGTAAAAATACGTAAAAAAACCGTAAAAACGTATAAAAAAGTAAAAACGTATAAAAACGTACACAAACGTAAAAAACATAAAAAAACGTAAAAAAAACGTAAAAATACGTAAAAAACATAAAAAAACGTAATAGAACGTATAAAAACGTAAAAACGTAAAAAACGTAAAAATAAGTAAAAAAACGTAATGTGCTGAAATTGTAATTGATCTATGTTGTAAATGTTTTCTGTTGGATCCTAATGTAATGTAATTAAAAAAAATTAAAAAAAATTAAAAAAACTTAAAAATAATAACAATAACAATAACAATAAATAATAATAATAATTTTAAATAAATAATAATTACAAGTAATAATAATAACAAGGTTTTTAACCCAAGCTCCGCAGCGGAGCGCGGGGTTCTACGTTAATCAACGTTAGACGGAGTTGATCGATAAAGGACGGATGTTTTAAGAATGTATATTTTGTGATGTTTTAAGAATGTAAATTTAGAAAATATTACATACTACAGTAAACAATAAAGCATCTTGCGTTTATATGCGACGGGGTATAAGCATACGTGATTATTTTATGCGCTGACTGATGAGGTATTATTAGTCCAAAATTTGTTAGATAACTTGCTCTTTATCAAGGACATATATTGGAAATAATAGACTTTAAAGTTTGAATAATGAATCTTGAATCAATACACATACTACCAAACTCACTATTGTAACATACATTCATTATGATACAAAATCAATACTGTTGCAATAGAAACTATGCCTTTTTCAAGGCCACTCCCACGCAATGCTTTAGTTAGCTGAGATCCCAAAATTATGGCAAATGCGTTGATTTAGGCTATGTTTATATCCAATCTGCTCGTTCCCACTTGTCTTCTTCCCACTATGTGAGTGAAAGATCTTTCACTTCACCATAGCAGGAACTCGCTAACCTTAGAGGTCAGTTACGCAAACCACTGGGGTTCCCACCAGCTTTCAAAAAGTGCCCTCACAATTTGGTTCCCTGTGAAGATAAAGCAGCTAAAATTAAGATTGTCGAGTTTAATGTTTTGAATATGCCGGTAAAAATGTGCAATATGGGAATGATTCTTGCTATTTGAAGTGTTGTTTCCAGACCTACAATCTGGTCTACTGGTTACTCTCAGCGGCAAGCCCAATTCACCTAATGATGCTAATGACCTAACTCTATACATTTTTCTTGAATTAAGCTGGACACTATTAGTTCTAAAGATCATTTATCATTTTCCGTGACCAGAAACACTATTCCATTAAAACAACTAATCCTTATAACTCAAGAAGTCAACATCACGTAGTATGCAAAAAAGCCAAGGAAACAGAAAAACTATATAGAATTAGTCACCTGAGTTCATCCACGCGCATTGTCCTCTCGATCTTTTAAATGCAGAAACTTTGCAGTGTTTGGTTTATTGGACTCAACCTCGGGAATCTTACCCTATGCCCTATAAAAGCAGAAGTCACAGCTATAAATGAAACCGAATTCTGAAATGTGACGTACTTTAACGTTGTTATAGCATTTTAGCATATAACACATAAAGAAGAATATGACTTGCAACAGTCAGAAGCTCCAAGAGAAGATCTTTTTTATATCTCGTGTGGTTGAAGAGTTGCGACATGATGGCACTGATCATAGGAGCTTTTGTGGTCCAAGTATTCATAGTTTCTCTGTCCAAATTCTCGTTGACCCTGTAGATGTCAAAACCCACCAAGACAAACATTGATTAACTTACTGAATAAGCCGATCATTTAAGAAAAACTTTCCTAAGAATAAAATTATGCTTAAAAGTTAAAAATTGCTCATTCGAAAATCGTTTCTACATTATCACCTTCCGAATAACTTAAAATTAATCCAACACTGTGTTACTTTTCCATAAAGTTAAGGTTCAAGATTGTAAGAGACTGTCTGAATAAAGATAAATGAGCTTAATCCGTAATCCAGAAAAGTTAAGGTCGTTTAAGCAGACGCAAAAAGAACAAAAAGTAATAGAACTCCATGGTCAATACCTTCTTTAATGCCATGATGAATGCACTGTCCCTTGAGAGAAAAGGTGCTACTCAGGGTGTTCTGGACATGAGGTCAAGCCATGACCGTATGTAAGAAGGATTGACTGCCAAACTACTGTTACCAGCGAGAATATTGATATTCTTTCCTTGTTGACCTTAAATATGCCTCTACACAACAAAATTTAGATGATTGAGTTCACTGAAAAGGTATCGAATGTACATACGTGTGCAAAATAATAGTTAGATTTTGAATATAAACGTTTAGAACAATCCGCAGGTTACAAAACAGATGAAGCCTAATAAAAGCAAGCATTTTGTTTTCGTTATAATTCTTACGTAGCAGACAACGTAAGAATAATAACGAATATTAGTCTTACCGCTAGACATTCAGCGACCACCTTTACACTCTTAACAAGTGCAGCTTCGTTGACAAACTCTCTGATGCAAAGGCAAAAAGTAACGCAAAAAGCAAAACCATCAGCAAAATGATTCCCCTAATCATACGATTTATCTAGACGGTAAAAATTGCATAGATTCTGAGAATTCACCTGTTATCAAAAAGACCTCCAGTGCTTTCCAATAGATCCGGTGGAGCTGAATGTCCAGAAAGTGTTGATGCAATAACCTCGAAAACTGTTCATGCTCCCAAGCTACGTGCATGTAGCAACTTTTAGCATAAAGAAAATAACCTTCTAAACTCTAACAAGTCGATGTAATATTTATGCACATTTACAACATCAGTGGTGACAATTTCGTGTTGTCTTAATACATCAGTGGGCACAATCAGAAGTTTACTTACTCGTGAATTGGAAACATTTATTTTCTTGTGTTTTAGCCAAACCGTAAACCCTACCTCTGCTACATTAGATAACCCCTGCACACAAGAATAGTAAGACATAAATATAATATTGAAAAACTTATGGCATTCAAAAAGTAAGGTATTCCATAGAGGTGGCTTTTTGATGAAATGTTTTGTGTTGTTTTATCTCACACAGGTCAGGTCAACAATGCCTATTGCGGAACAGGTCAACCAGGTTGAAAGTCGACCAAAATCTATTTTTGATGCATACAACCTCCTAGCGCATTAATGGTTCAAAATGACAGAATTATTGCAGAAATTATTGGAATTAGTAGTCATAAAGACCATATTAACTATTAATAAATACGAGTACACAGCGGAATATAAACACGTATGATCTTCATATAGTCATATAAATTAACATAACAAGAAAGTAAAAGAAAACGTGTACCTTTTAGCAATTCTTCAATCAAGAAACAATAAATATCAAAGTATGATCTCTCTACGGATTTGTACACAATACGTTCTTAGCAATAGAGTATGCTAGTACTAATAGTATTAAACAATCGCCTTTGGAAAACCTTGAATCAAATCAACACAAGAAACTATGTTTCTTGTTTCCTTGCTGTCGAACAAAGCAAAAATGAACACCCCTATATATGGGTTTCGGTTGATCAAGCACAAAGAGAAAGAAAGAGAGATTTAGGGTTAGCTAACTAATGAATCCCTAATCTTTATTTATAGCCTTTCCCAATACTTGGTTAAAAAGCAAAAACCCACCTCCTTTGGGTTAGGTTATTTAGCCGACTAGAGCAAAAGGGAAGGGGCATAGCCCATTTTCCTTTTTCCCGATTTTCCTTTAAAGTCCTTATTGTTTAACATTTAATTAATTATATCTCAATATATTTAATTAACTATTACCAACGAATTACGTGTGCATCTCCATAGGCTCAAACCGAGACCAGACATATATTATTTATATGTACATTCCTTCATACAAATACAATAAATGAAGAAACAATATAGCATACACATGTCATATGCCGATTTCAAGTACTTTGTCGTTTCAAACAGTAAAAAAGCAAGGCTCGGATCTACAAATACAGGAACAATATGAAATACCCGCCATGGCTGCAACCACATTCGAGGTGTGGCTGCCCCGCTAAGATACGGGCTATACGCACTACTTAGTTTTTTTATACAGCTTGAGCATAAACACAAAATTTATGCAAGCCAAATTCGGAACTGCAAATACATAGTCAATACCAAACATCCTTTTGCAGTTCATAAGCCTATCCCCATCGTCACACAACCATCACTATCGTCACACGGCATGGATAACGGCAACTAAAGGATCCGTGGCATCGAAGAACACGACGCGACTTTTTTTATATTATATAACTTATTAAATAGCAGTCCTGCTATCGAATACACGACTCCCATGACACTTTTAACCTACCGATGGGGGGTATATGTGTCTTGGTACGAAACATACTTGGTACGACACATACCACTTAACATACCGCTGTCTCTCAAACAAAAAAAACACATAACAAACCAAGCAGCAACCAACTATCAGCAAACCGCATGCCAAGAATCAGCAGAATGCATCGTAAGCACCATGTAGTTCTATATCAGGCTCAGACACATAAAGAAACGAATAAAGAGGATTCACCCGCCATAGTTGCAACCGTAATAGGTCATCACGCCAGAGTGCATTGTAAGCACCGTTACTTTATCACCCAATTTTTTTAGCTTTAAGAATATTTACAAAGGATCCCTTATCACCCAAAACAACAACACTTTCATCAACCATTGAATGAATCCAATCTTTGTCACACATAAAAACCTCATAAATCACAAAAAACATAAACTAAAAAATCCTAACCCAGTAACCCTAACTAAGACAATTGAACAACACAAACTTCAATCAAAATAAGAAACTTACTATCCCCAGAAGTAAAGAATACCATTCAACAACCAAATCCCAACAATCATGACAACCCCACCACAAAACCACCATATGTAATCTGTAGCAAAAAAGATAAATCTGTAGCACAAAACCCTACCACAAAACCACCGTATGAAATCGAGATCTTAGAGAGAGAGAGAGAGAGAGAGAGAGAGAGAGATGTAGGTTAAGTGATATGTGTTTTTTTTAGAGAGAGAGAGAGAGGTAGGTTAAGTGGTATCTGTTTGAGAGAGAGGTAGGTTAAGTGGTATGTGTCGTACCAAGACACGTATACCCTAATCGTGGGTTTTTTTAATATTAAAAGTGTTTGGGAGTCGTGTAATTTAGAGCATACTTAGAGGTAGGTTAAGTGGTATGTGTCGTACCAAGACACGTATACCCTCATATCATTGATTTTTTTAATATCTAAAATGCTTGGGGAGTCGTGTATTTTAGAGCATATTGCCCTTTAATTTGAATCATATATCATAAAGTTATGGTGATAGTTAGCTCAAAATGAAATGAACACTAAAGAAAACTGTCACCTAGTTCTAATAAAATTGATCTTTAGAAAGAAAATATTTTTTTAACACCAAACAATAAGAGTTCATTTGGTAAATGTAATGCAATGATTCGTCTGTATTTCTCCAAAAAAATATCAGAACTTAGAAAGAAAATAATTTGTTAACACCATACAATAAGAG
Source organism: Tanacetum coccineum (assembly GCA_026074375.1). Taxonomy (NCBI): domain Eukaryota; kingdom Viridiplantae; phylum Streptophyta; class Magnoliopsida; order Asterales; family Asteraceae; genus Tanacetum; species Tanacetum coccineum. The sequence goes on along the minus strand of BQNB010125758.1, from coordinate 11,562 downwards.
TTCAATTGGTAAATGTAAATGCAAAGATTAATTATCTGTTACATTAAATCAAATGTTTGTATTAGGTGTTATATAACTAGATGATTGAGAGGTGAAAAACAACCCAAAGAGTTCATTAGATAAGATGCAATGCACTGATTCATTATCGTTTATATCAAAATATTTTCAATGATTCTATACTTATATTAATAAAACGAGATGATATATTATTGTAATCTTCAGACTTTTAATCATATTCAATCTTTCTCTTATCTTACTCGGTTATCTGATCTTTTAGATTTGAATCCACAAAACAAAAATTTTCTTTCTAACATTCGCATATCGCTACTTATAAGGATGATGCACACGGAAAGGACCCTGTATTTTTTATTTTTATAATGTTTTAATTAGGATTTGTTTTTTTTCAATGCGCATAAACCCTCATCACTAAAAGCACCACAAAACCTTAACCGTTAAAAATATATTGACTTGCCATCAAACAGCCATAATATTTTTTCTTGCCCATAAAAATGGAGGAAACATCGAAACAATATATATTTATGTCGCTAAATATAAATCCATCTCCATGCAAAAGTTCAACAAAATAATGAGAGGCAAAAAAAAGAAAAAAGAGCGATTTAAACATTCAATTGCCGGTTGAACATCCGTAAAAACTATCTTCGATCAAACTGTACAGGGAGTGTTGGAAGTATTATTGTATAATTGCTCGACAGCCTATATAGGGTCCATTATGTTTAAGGTTTAGGATTGATGTTAGCTTATTTTTCAAAGATATGTTATATTATAAATAGACATGTTATCTTATATAATTGCCAAAACATTCAATTTTTTTAACAATGAAGAATATATAAAAAAGAGCACTCTAGCAATTGGCTAGAGAAACAATTACAACGGATGATTTAACCAAGAGTTCCAACCATGAACTTTACGACATCTACATTTAAGCCAAGAAAAAGAAAAAAGATGTATATTATCAAAGATGTCACATTTCCTCATAGGATGAGAGTTGAATGTGACACCATTTCGATAACGCCACACATCCACAAAGTAGTCGCAATAATAACATACACGCGATCTTTAGACTCCTTTGAGGCTCACCAATCTTCTACCCACTGAAACCATTCAGAGCAAGAATGACCCACACACGAATTAACATTCGATTATATTAGTCTCTATTATCTTGCAGCCTAATCACATAACTCAAGAACTAAGGATACAAGTTAAAATATGATAGTGTATGATGAAATGAACATTTACGAAGTCAACATCTCAAAATAAAGTAAACCGGTCCGTAAGAATCAACTACTAACCTTTTGTGACCGTACGTATGATCTTAAGAAGAAAGTTTAAAAAATATATCCTCAACTTATCCAAAAGAACAAAACTATACCACGTATAAAAGATAATAAAATGGAGGTTCACATCGTGGGTTATAATGGCGAAAAGTGAAAAATGGTGGGATTTGATTTTCCGCCATGATAATAATTGAGTTATTGTTGGTGAAAAGAATCTTTTATCTTTTATTAACTAAAGAATTAGCTTATCTTGATTGTTAAAGGGGATGTTAAATGGTAAAGTATTGATCAATTAGAGTGTTAACGGCAATGTTTGTTTTTTTAAAAGGTTTCTCCAACAAATATTATTACTCTGAAAACAATTAAGTACAAAGAATATAAGTGAATCCTCATCCCAACCCAAACTCATGTCTCATTTCTTTTCAAATTAATGCTCTGTTTGCTAACAAATGCTTTTGTACACTGAAAATTTTTATGTTTCTTTTTAACTTAATACAAACATCATTCCTGAATGTAGAAGGGCACAAAAACCCCACGCCTTTTATATCCAGGACACCAATCACACTCTAGATGACCATCATACCCTTATTATAATTTATACACTTTTTTCCTTATCTTCTTCACGAACCTCATTTTTTTCAGTCCTTCTTCTCCCTTTAGTCCTAACCTATCTTAAGAATAGCATGTCAAACTTATGAGACTTAAATATGCTATTTAAGTTGACAACGATGACTAATATAAAACTTATTAGCAAACTTCATTTGGGCATCAATCAAACCATAATCGTCAAAGTTGTCATCATCGTACGTGCTCTTTATTGTAAGTCTCTTTCTATTGTTCGTACATGTTCTTATTTCTTACACCACTACCACTTTGGTTAAACTGGGAACTCGTTAATGTTATAAAACCTACAGTTTTATTGAACACGTCGTCCACTTCATTATTTACAGTTCCAATATATTGTTCTTGTTTGTCTTCTAAAGCCCTGTTTCATCTTGTCGTTTCAACTGAATCGACTCGGTCAGAAGATGAAGAAATCCCATATTTTCAACTAAGACACCTTGGTTGGATAATGAGATTTTTTTTGTTTCGAAGTTCAAGCGTGTGATTATTAATGTTGAATGTGTTGATTGTTGTAAAGTTGCTTTCTTTAATTGTTACATGTGAGTTTAGGAAAATCTAGAGTTAGGATGTGGTTGATTTGACCATTTTTTTTGTTTTATAGTTTAGGTCCACGTATCTAACCATGTGAATTGGGTTGTTCAAGATAAGGATAAAGGATAAACTAGTCATTAACGGTTGTTAAAGTTGTTCATTCAAGATGCAAAAGAAACGATGTTTTATAAACAATCCTTGTTATAAATCTTATATTTTTATAAACATACAGTATATCCAAAACAAGATATAAAAAAACAGCCCTCAGACAAAGCAAACGCACCATATGTACTTTAAACCTAACATATCTTAAGAATAACATGTCAAACTTATGAGACTTACATATGCTAGTTAAGTGTTGACCCAAGCTCTCGACGGATATAAAAAAACTTATGAGCAAACTTATTATGAGCATGCAATACAAACACATAAATCTTCAAAAAGTTCATCATCGTACGGTTCGTCATGTAAGTCTATTTCTATTGTTCGTACCTGCTTATTATTTTCTCACTCACCCACTACCACTTTGGTTAACCTGGGAACTCGTTAATGTTATAAAACCTACAGTTTTATTGAACACGTCGTCCACTTCATTATTACTATCTGCATTAATCAGATGATCAACCTTTTTAAGCGGCTTCCATTATCATCTACAAGCACAAGTTTTCCATCCAACATTTTTCTTTTTAGGTCATTAATCCTTGTTGCAAGAGGGGTGGTATTTGGACTACCAAATGCCTCATATGAAGTCCCGTGAGCAGAAGAAACCACATAAGAATTGGCCCCCTTCCCAGCAAACTTTGAATTTTCCCTATTCGTACTCATCTCATCATCATTTTCAACTGTATTAAGCGCATCAAACGGGTTAGAATTTCTTACCTCTTATCTAGTTAATCTAGTTTGCTTTTTTTTACCACTTGAGCTAGCACCATTCTTTTTAAACAGGTTGATAAACCTTTTTAGTCGACTTAAACTAAACTATAGAGCCCAAATTTAGACCAACCTGAACTCCTCTAACAGCTTGTCTAGGATTCTTCAAATTCTTCAACACATCTGAAACAATTTTCTTAAGGCATTCATTCAGGATGTGATCCAAACCTTGCAACTTGAGCATCATTAAGGTGTCCACTCATACTTAACACAAATAGTACTCATAGTATAACCCTCACCCATAAATTTAGGAACATCAACTACGAGAGTGTCTTTTAACTCTACATTAACTCGCAACTCAACCATGGCTTTCACATAACTTGACCTACCCCAAGAATTTGTGCACATGGCTGATGTATAAGAGTCTATCAACATGGGAGTGTCGAGTTTTGTTGCAATAGCACCTAAACTATCTTCGGTGAACATGGTAATCGGGATATCATGAAACTTTACCCAAACAGGGATATTACACACATGCTCCTTCATAATGTTAGCATCTGGTGTCCACTTTTTTGAAATTAATGGCACATTGCGAATTAACCAAGGGTCATTCTCAATCATAACATCCATCTTTAGAACTAAACATGAAGAAAAACATACCTTTAGTGGTTATCATTGATTTAACTTAGCCTTACTGACTTTAAGTATTTTTAACGTAGTTTTCAATAACCGAATAAGCCACACGTTTACCCAAAAAGAATCCATACACATTATTACTAAGTCGTTCATACACAACACGAAACGACTCCAATGAGATAGCGACATCCGCCCTATTACCGGCCGGTGCAAGCAATGTACGGAAGTTAACGGTTTTCCTACTCGGTTCACCCTTCAACAATGTAGCAAACAAAACAGCCCTGAGGAATTAATCAGTACATTAAGTGTTTGATATGAATCCTCACTTATGTGCTTTCTAATATCAACCCCCTTTTCATCAATCTTTTTAGCTATTGAACCTGTTGGATCATCACTCGGTATACCCTTCCTCTTTGTATTAGGATGTTTATCATTACGGGTTGATGATGAATCAACAGACCTCATAACCGTATTCAAATCCTTTTTTCCTCCACCCCTTCTCTCACCTGGAACAAGGAACCCTCTTTCCATGTTACACCATGTAACGAGCACTCAAAACACATGAAAACCTAGCCTCAGTATAACAATATACTTCAAACAGCAGCAACCACCCAAAAAAATATTAAACTAGTCGTAAAACCAGTTAGAGTTTATTAGTCGAATATAGCACTACGACACAACCAAAATAGCAAGTATATGATTAATAAACCCTAAACTGTTGTTCGAACAATTTAGGATTATACTAACACATATTAAGCACCAGCATACGATTTGATTTAAAGTGAATGTATAAACCCTAACTAGAATCAAGCCCTAATATTCAAGAAAACTAGACTGATCAAGAATACGTATCAATAGAATGTGTTATATTCTTATTTTTCACACATATAATATCTAAAGAGAGAAAGCTAGAGAGAGAATGGATGGAGAGAACATATATGAAAACACGCTTTGTTGTATGTGTAAAGTGAACTAACTAGCACTCTCTCCATGTGTGGAGAGGGTTTAAGTAAGCCTTAGACACCTCATAAAATGAGCTATGATGTAGGCTTACAGTGGGTAAAGACCCAGCTCAATACCCTAAGTCATACGATTACTATTCCAACTACGAGCTATGCTAAATATGAAATACATAGGGTGACCGAGTCTTTTTCTTAATCTTAACAATCTCCCCCTAAGGGAGGTCACCTTAAAAAATACAGTTTGAAACCTAGTATTCTATGAGTTGATCTTTAACTCTAGCTCGTAGTCTTTGATTCTTCAAGTGCTATCTTTGTACGGCAATTAGTGATCTTAGAGCATAGTTCCTTTGACTTGTCTTTGACAGTGATCCTTAAGCATTCTTTGAGATCATCAGCCATTGTAAATCTCTTAATCATCCTTGTTGTGAAATATTGTCTTCATGTGATGTTGTGACCTTTAGACCAGCATGCTCACACTTTTCTGGATCATGATAGCAAGCGTTAGAGTTGTAGAAGCTGTGTTGTAGGTCTTTCAGCTATCATGAGGGCTTTAATTAGGAATATAAAGTGTGACCATGGGGTTGTGAATTGACATATCTCTGGCCAGCAGCTGCAACCGTCGAGATTCTTGCAAATGTACGTTAGTAATAAACAAATGAAAGTGTCTTTGTTCACTTTCGTTGAATAAGGTTGCAAGAACCATGGTTCCCCGTTAATCTGTATAAATATTGACTTTGATCAGGTAAAATTCCTAAGAATCTCCTTGATAGGGTTTCGCAGTTGTACTAGCCATTCTTAATACCGGAGCGTCTCAAAGTAGACAATGCTGTATGAGTGAATTAGTAAGTTATAAACTCACTAATTGAAGAGAAAAAATGGATTTGAAAATCAATCACCGTGTCACTCATGAAATAGTTTTTGTGACACTTTAACAGTTTTAATCATAAATCATAATTTTCCATCCAATGTCAATTCACTTCCTAGAACAAGTTTGATTCATAAAGAATCGCACCATCGTTACTTTCCAGTTGTCACAAGTTTAATCCATAATGGATCTCACATGTCACTTATCGTAAAGCTCGTTTGATGTTGGCTCTAGCAGGATTTCCATCATCATTGTGAAAAACTTGCGTATCACTCAGATGTTCTGGCAATACCACAAGGATAATGCGTAGGACTCTTAAGATATTACTTATTTTCACAGTGTGTGAAGAACAAGTATAAGTTGGATTAGTGTCCTAGTGAGATTTGTGGATAATCTCATGGCTCTAGACTCAATAGTGCATTTTGATTTTAGAAGTCAGAGGCTAGATCAAACTGCCACCTTTTCAATACCAACTAACTCGGAGTGAGAAAGTTAATAGTAATGACTGAATCTTAATGAGTGAATCTCGGTGAGAATGAAACAAGAGTCTTTTGAGAGACCTTGAGTGGCTAAGGAGGGTTGTGCAGCGTATCACTGGGTCTATGATACTTGTCTTCAATGTCAGAAATCAACTACGTGATTCTGACAACATGTGTATTAACCTGATTTCTGCCTAATGTGTAAGGAGGGCTCCTTTCTTTACACCCTTTATCTTAACATTTCTTTTTCATTCTTCAACCCCTTCAGTACTTATTGAGACTTCATTACTAGTACCTTGTTGGGTTTATTCTAGTACTAGCTCCATCTCAGCTGGCCCGGTTTCTGCCTAATGTTTAAGGAGGGCTGCTTTCTTTTCACCCTTTATCTTAACATTTCTTTTTCATTCTTCAACCCCTTCAGTGGATTACACGAGACTTCAATACTGGTACCTTTGTTGGGTATGGTCCATTATTTTATGCGAATAGAGCTCCATCTCAGTCCGCACTATTCCCTTATTCTCACATTACTCCTTTTGTAATCATACCTAAGGACTTCTACACTAACTAGTGGATTGTCCCTGGGTAGATCCCTCCGGCTCTGGCGAGATCATAGGAACATGTACCTAACCATACCATCCTTATAACTCCGATAAAGTAAATACAGGGTCGGTCTTTTGGTACTGTTCTCTTCGCCATAAAACCATTTGAAAATCAATCAAGGTACGGGCGATGTAAACATCAAAGCATTAGTACCTCGATTGTTTTGATTCATGAAACTGCTCCCCCTCAACATGTGCGTCGATATTCGAAATTGTTTGGCACATGGAGGGAGGAGTACCTGCTTGAGTCTTAATAGATCACATTTTTATCAGATTTAATATTTAAATCACATTCTCTCCCCTGATCAAAAATTTCAAACCCTTTGAGATTTAGGATCTCAATTGATTTAAATATGTTAGAAAATTTAGGAGAAAATGTGGTCTGATTAAATACAAGCCGATATTGGAACCTATATATGCTCCCCCTCAATTAATGAGGGATTCTGTTAGTGTCAGTTATGATGAGTTTATAAATGATTTGGAGTTTAACGAGAAACTCATGAAAAATTCATAAACTGACACATAACACTGATTACCACACTACTTATTGATGTACAAGATTATGTATGAGACAGGACCTGAAATGTTCAAACCGAAAGTGACACAGTCATTTTGTCCATGTTAGCAATCTGTAGTCCGTCTCGATACTCTCCAGATGGAAGTTGTCATAGCTTCCCCCGAACCAACAATCCTTTCTTGAGTAGATTCAAATCTTTCTTGCATGCCGCACTGAGAAGACTTGATGTATAGAGCCCAAATATCCAAAGTACACAAAGATTTTGAAACCGTAACACCAAAGTCAATTAAGTCCCTGATGAGCGTATTTCTCCTTACAAGATAGTGATGATATAAATTGAAACACCAAGGTTAGCTAAGTCTCGGATGTCACAATTATTCCCTCTAAATAGCCGAAATGATAATACCTAAGTCAACTAAGTCTCGGATGTAAACATTTCTTCCTGCAGGATAATGACTATCTAAAGGTATCATCATACCTATGTGTACCTCTTTTATCAAATATTTCTACTTTTTTAATAATATGCTTAGAGGTTGACCGTTTAAGGGAGCATTACTTGAATCAGAAACACTTCAAGGCTTTTAAAACTATGTGATTATATCCAAACATTCTTAAGACTTTTAACAAACTATGAGGTGTTGGCAAAATTGGTCGTATGTAGTTTAAAGCCTGAATTCACTAAGTCTCAAGTTGCAAATAAGTCCATAAAGTTTTAAACAAATGATATCTAAAGCCCTTGTAGTTAATATAAATTAACTCCCCTTGAGATTGTGATCCGTCATTATCAAATTTTTTACTCGTTTATATTGTGACTTATCTTGAAAGACCGTTTTAAAAGATTATTTGATGACACTTTCTCCCCCTCAAATAATGACCCGTTTTCTATTTAAAGAGCTGTAGTCATTGTTTGAGTGGTCTGATTGTCATTCAAAAAATCTTTTTGGAATTACTGAAAACACTGATTCATTATAAAGACAACTTTTTACCACTATGGTTAACACAAATAATTTTTGAAGAATCATAGAAGAAAAGTTATTTGGTTAAAAAGAAGACTTCTCCTCTTTATCAAGAAATAATGCACTGAAACGTACATTAGATCTAAGATGCACGGATATAAAGTAATCCATACCCGAGAGAACTTAATCACCCGTTGTCAAGAACAACCGTCTTTTTGGCGACATGCTTTCCTCATTTTGAAGAGCGGGTTGTAGTCAGAAATAACTGCAAGCCATATAGACATGTTTTGAAAAACTATTTGAACTTCTACTCGAACTTCATTTAAAGACCCGTGCCATTATTGAATGACATTTCTAGATCTATAAATGTTATCGATAAACAGAAGATGTGTCTTGAAAACTCTTTTTGGTATTTTCTATTTTATATTTTTGTATTTGATTTTCTTGGATTTATATTTTTGTATTTTTTTTTGAAAAGTTTTATGAAAATGGAAAATCTTTTTGAGTTTTTATGATTTTATATATTTACATAAGATACAAGAAGAGATACCACCAGTACTCTTCTGTTTCGTCAACCATCCTTTTTAGCGTTTCTGGAGACATGCTTTGCATTCCAATCTTTTTCATGAGAAATTCAAGTCTTTCTCTTCCTAAAGGCTTAGTGAAGATATCTGCCAGCTGATATTCTGTGCCGATGAAGTAAAGCTCAACCACTCTATTTTCCACTTGCTCCTTATGGTTGATTGACTGAGTGCACATTGGTTGGTATAACAATCCGTGAAGAAGATTCTATAGAACTTGGTTCTGGAATTGGAAGACCAAAGTACAGATCGTATTCCATGTGTGCAACTTTAATATCATGATACTCTTCTTCAACACCAGGAGGAATAACTTGAGATTGTGATTCTTGAGTAGTTTGTGAGGTACTTGTTGATGTTGCATCTTGATCAATTGTCGTTGAGGAAGGTGTACCGGTTGAAGCAACAGGTTCTTGAGCAGCAACTACAAGAGCAGGTTGAACAACACTTGGTGAAGGATTAAATTACTCATCAACATTGGGCGAAACAACGAATCCTAGTCATTCTTTGTTGGTGGAACATTAGATGTTAGAGAAGGAGGTTGTGGTACGAGTCCTGAACTGATTGTTCCAGGAGTCATAAGTTGATGTCTGAGTCTTGAACTGATGTGTACAGGAGCCGTATGACCATTTTTCAAACATTAATCAACATGTAGTTAATTCACACTTCTCCCCCTTAAAAATTGCATATGATGTTTCCATTTTTGATTGAACAAGTGAATAGCAATACAATCCAAGGTACGTTGATCCACTTGATAACAAAACGAGCATGGAAAAAGCATGAATCATGTTGATAAGAATGGTAAAAAACAAGAAGATTTATCTTCTTCCGAAGATAAAGTGCACTGAAGTGTACACCTTTCTTTTCTTTGAGGAACGGGGCTTGCAGTGTTGCCAACAGACACCATCGTTCATGTTCATCAGATTGAATTCCTTGAAGCCCTGGTTTGTGAGATATCAGTCTTTTCGGCAACCAAACTCTGAGTCTTTCCTTATTGGGATTGAAAGATGTACCTGCACTTAGGTTAAGAGTACCTGCATGGACATTAAGAGTTTGATCGCATTCATATGGGTTAGTGATATCTTCATTTGAACTATTTGGGGGTTCACTGTCAACCTTAGTTGTGCTATCGATGAACATCTTTCCAGTAGGTATCTACCTAATACCAACAAGCTTGAAAATTCTACCCGTCGGTATCCACCTAAGACAAGATCTAGGAGTGTTTGGTTTCTTATGCACAACGGAAGACTTGTTGAAAGAAAACCTTTGTCCTATTGCAATCTGCCTACCAGGTTTCTGAGTATGACTCTTTGGTTCTACGGGTTTGTTGTTGTTTCTAGTCTTAAAGGATTGAACCTTAACTCGAGAATTCACCTATTTCAAGAATTTTGTTATACAATCATCATGATTAGCATTAAAGATACATTTCTTACAAGTCGAGCAAACAAAGTGTTTGGAGTCTGAAAAGGAGCTAGAATTCTTAGAGTGATCTACTAGTGGTACACTATTTACACCACTACTCTTAGATACAGGCAAACTCCTAGATGATTGATTGTTGCTCCTAGGTTTTTGTTTGCTACCATTAGTAGTGATTTGTAGACCAGTAGTATGCATCACACTAGATTTTGAATTCCTATTTCTTTCTTGTGTCTTTTTTCTAGCTTCCTCTAGATAGTGATTATGAGCCATATCATTTGAACCATACGATTCTTCTTGACTATTCCAAGATGAGCCAGGTGCAATCACGTGATAAGGTTTTACAAACACAGATTCTCTAACTTTAGCCAAATAGTGAGGAGTGACTGGTTTTGGCAAATCGTTTTTCACATCAACTTGGGAGGCAAACCGTGGTTTTGAAAATTTTGGTCGTTCAAATCTAAACGCAGTCGGTTATCGAACAACTGATTGGTTTCTAAGTGGTTGTAAAACCGGTTTCCCCAAGATTGATGGTTTTGCAAACTTAGTATTCACACTATTTCCTGTTAATTTTCTTAACTCGTTTTTTAATGTTGCAATTGTAAACCCCTTTTCCTGAAGTTGAGCTTTGAATTCATCATTTTTGGCAATCAAAGAAGTTGTTTGTTCTATAGTCTTAGTTTTTGTTACTTTGATATAATCATACAAGTCTTTGTAATGCTTTTTAAAGTCTCATTTTCCTTAAGTAATTTAGCCACTTTATGTTCCAATTCGATGTTTATTGTTTCAATTACATCAATGTCATTTTTAAGTTTGGCTTCATTACTTGCTTCCTTCACACTTTTAATTTGATTCTTCAAGTTGCAAATTAGTGTGGTTTTGGCCTGTAGCTGAGCTTTCAAATCATTGATCTCAAAAAATTCATGAAACTTAGGAGACTCCTGATTCTTACATGGTTTGTTACTTTGAAAACTTTCTTCCTTTTGTTGCATTGAAATTTCAAGTGAAATACAATGTTTTTCAAGTTGTAAAAATCTGTTTGAAAGTTCATTATAAACTTCTTTTTCAACCATATCATTTGTTTTGAGAAACTCAGCCTTAAGCAAAGGACTTTTTGCTTGATATTGTTTAGCATCCTGGTCAATCTCTACGATTTTTATCTCAAAAAATTCACAAAACTCAGGAGCGTCCTGGTTTTTACATGGTTTGTTACTTTGAAGACTTTCTTCCTTTT
>BQNB010125756.1:4612-19713 GCA_026074375.1 Tanacetum coccineum | reverse complement strand
GGAGCACTAATGGGATCAACATCGGGCTCGGAGATTGGATTTTAAGATTGGACTTGATTTACCGGAGGTTGGACGTCTTCGGTGCTTACGTAGTTAGTAAAATCAGTTTTGGACACACTATGTGTCTGAGGAATAGGAGCTTGGTAAGCTGGTGGTTGATTAACCTGGGGTCGGTAAATTTGGCTTTGGTTGAAATTGTTCCCTCGGTTTTGATTGTAATTGTTTCCCCGATTGAAATTGTTTTGATTATTTCCTTGATGGTTTTGAACGGGAGGAAAACCGGGAGGTCGAATTTGATTTGCAACCATCTGAGGTCGGTAACCGGTATTTCCTTGGTTGAAATTAGCCGCGGCGGCTTGTGACACATACTCTTGGATATTGTCACGATAAATGTTGCCATCGGTGGCTGGACAATTTTGGTAAGAATGACCACCCCCGCAAGTTACACAACTTTGCTCGACCGCTTTTACGGGAGCTGGAGTTTGGTGAGCGGGAGCTTGGGATTGATTTTTCTTATCAAGGAGCAATGCTCTAACCATATCTTTGAGTTCGGAGACATCGGGAGAGATTCCGGAGGTGGAAGTGCTTGTACTCACTTTAGCAACAACGGGTTTGCTTCGTGAATTACGAACTTTGGATTTGCTCTCGATGATTTTTAGGCATTCTCGAGGCATTTTATCCAAAAAGTTACCACCCGCGGCGGAATTCAATGAATCTTGATCATTTGTGTTCAAGGCATTATAGAATGTATCTAGTTGATGCAATTCCGAAAACCCATGATGCGGGCATGCCCTAAGAAGATCATTGAATCGATCCCATGCCTCATAAAATGATTCATCAAATCTTTGTTGAAACCTCGTGATTTCATTTCTAAGATTTGTCGTTTTAGAAGGAGGGAAGAATTTGTTAATGAATTTCGAAACAAGATCATCCCATGTAAGAATTGATCGAGGGGGTTCTTTTTCGAGCCAAATCCGGGCTGCTCCCTCGAGGGAAAATGGGAAAAGCATAAGCTTAACCGACGTACTCGGGACGTTCGGGAACTTCATCGTAGAAGTGATCTTGTTGAAATATCGGATGTGAGCATGTGGGTCTTCTTTATCATGTCCAAAAAATTGCTTGTTTTGAACAAGATTAAGTAGACCATGCTTGATCTCAAAATTGTTTGCGTTGATCTCGGGAACAACGATTGCATCCTCGTAACCCTCGGTGGGTGCTTCGAGCAATTGCGCCATAGTACGATTATCGTCCATCGTAACTATGGGAGGATTGAAAGTTTCTTGATTGTTATTTGGTTTCTCAAGATTTGGTGATTCAACAGAAGTTTGTCGAACTTGTTTTTGTCGATGATTACGGGCTTGAGAACGAGTGCGCATGCACAAAAAAGAAAATTTTCACTAATTTTTTGGTTTTTTCAATGATTTATTCACAATTGATTTTACCGGACAATGAGATAAGACAACTTCAACCAAATAATCTACTTACTTCACGGTAGCTCTCAAAAAGATAAACGCACAGGTGAGCGGAGGAGTAGGAATAGCGCGAAGCTTATTTCTCCTTTCGGGTCGTAGTTCCTTGGAACAACCCTCCTTATACCCACTTTATAGTTTGTTTTAACTTTTCAAGGTGAGCCGTACGTTGTAAGCGACACAAATGGCAAGTTTTTAAATCTTTTGTTCGAGTTGGGAACCAACAAGTTCACCGGAAGTTATTATGATAATACCTCAATTGAGAATATTATATTTTGGTATTTTACCAATTTGTGAATTTTATTTCTTGATTAAGACAATGTTTTTATATTTTTTTTGTTTTTTGTTTTATTGTGATAAATATACTAATAAAAAAAAATGAAAAATATTTTTGTACTTTTTATGTTTTTATAGAAGAAAATATTCACAGATTCAAACACAAACTGTCAAACGTAACGAAAATCGTTTTCAGCCTCCCCGGCAGCGGCGCCAAAATTTGACTCCTGTATTCTTACCCCTTTTTATATATAGATAAATGTAAACAAATATAAATATATAACAAGGATCAAAATCTACAAAATCAATAAAACCGGAAGTAGTATAGAGTATCTTCGGGTCGTTATGTTCCAACGAGGCTTGAATGGAAAATCGAATGACGAATTGATAATCGATGTTTGAATATGACAAGGATATGATTGGGCACTAAACCTAATAGGCAAATGCACGAAAAGATAAGCAAGGAAAATAAGCTAGAACTGGCATAAAGGCTAGAAATGGTGAAAACACTAAAAACTTTTATACTAAGACACAAATAAGCTCAAATAAGCTTAGGACAAATCAAATAAGCTAGATTAAGTCTAAATAAGTAAATTCAGCAAGCAATTAAACTAAGTTAAGCAGGCGAAACTCAGCAGTACTAACAATAGTACTAACAACAGTACTAACAGTATTAACTACCAGTATTAACTTGGAGTTAGTACTGCTAGCTTTAAAGTTAGTACTGCTAGCTTTAAGTTAGTACTACTAGCTTTAACAGAACACACTGAAACAAGAAATAAGCAAATAAGCTAAAACAGATTTTTAACTAACCCTAATAAGCACTCAGGCATAAGAATAAGTAACTAGACTAAACTAAAATGGCAAATAAGCTAAAAAACTACAAACTGATAAACTATTGAAATTGCTTTGAAAAAGAAAATAAGCTGAAGTAAGCTCTACTAAAGACAGTAAAGGAAAATGGCTTAATCTACTCTAAAAAAAAGCTAAGAAAATCTTAAATAAGCAGAAATGATAAGCTAATAAGCAATATTGAACCAACAGTACTAACTGTTTTAACTAACAGTGCTAACTTGGAGTTAGTACTGCTAGCTTTAAGTTAGTACTGCTAGCTTTAAAAATCCAAAAATAGAACTAGCAGTACTAACTATGAGTTAGTACTGCTTGTTCTAGTCACCCCTTAAGGTTTTTAAACATTTTCTTTTATTAAGCTGATTTTGGTGCTAAAACAGATATCAAATAACAAATTAAGACACTTATAAGCAGACTTCAATCAAGAATAAGCACTTAAATAAGCTAAATCAGTCCAACAGTTTTAACTACCAGTATTATCAGTACTAACTTAGAAAATGACACAAACTGTTTTTAAAACAACTAAGCAAGATAAGCACTAAACATCATGTTAAAGCATAAATAAGCAAATGTAAGTAACAAATAAGCACTAATAAGCAGTTTTATAGTAAATAAGAAAAATAAGACAAATAAAAACTTACAACTCCCTTGCTCAAAACAGGGGGAAACAAGAGTCTACAAGCTCTAGCTTGTATAAAACAAGCTAGTTAGAGTCCATAAGCCCATCCAGAACTGGCTTATCATCCATAAAATAAGCTGTGGTGTATTTGAGAGTGATTTTTGTGATTTTCTCTTAACTACTTAGCTTTTTTAGTTTACTTAATGAAAACAACTTATAAACAAGCTCCTTTGAAAGCTTTTCAAACACAATTACGAACTAGTTAGCAATTTAGAACTTGGAATTTGAAAATTGGAATTTAACATAAAACCTCAACACTTAATTAAACTTGGAAATTAGTACAAGGCTGAAAGAAAAAGTACAATAAGCTGTAAATGACTTAATTAAAATGACAATTAAACTAAAATTCTAAGATATCTAACAACCTTCTTTTCTCTTTACAAAATAGCTCTATTTATAGCTGAAGCCTTCTCTTCTGTGTTTCTTTTGTGAGAGCTTCACTAGGTGTTTTTGTTGTGTGAGGGACTTGATAAAGGTAATCTCAGCCATTCAATCTTCTTGTGCTTCTTTTTGAGTCATCTAAGCCATCAAAATTACTTGGAAATGGTGAGGGATTGCCAACATGGCAATTATAAAGCTATGGGGAAGATAGTGGAGGAGGGGGAAGTGTTTTATCCAAGGGGTTGTAGAGGTTGCAGGATAAAAGAGGGTGAAGGGGACCCGTGAGTTGTATCTGGGGTTTTGTTGGGCGGAAAAGATGGGTTTTGTGTAGGTTGACAGCTTCGGTCCCTCAAGTTATACCTTCATAGCAAAATTCGATTTCAGCCCTTGTCTTTTTGTAATACAATTTGAGCTGGACCCCTAAAGTATACTATCAACCGGTATGCATTTCAGCCCTTGTGATACCAGAACTTGAAGTTGGCAATTTTAGTCCCTCAAGTTGTGTTTCCTCTACTTGGCTATCTTTTGACTTTGACTGACTTTGGCCTTGATTTGACTGTCTTTTCCATCCCGTGCTTGGTTTGGTTATTTTTGCTTTCTTCTTGTCCTTTTGTTTAATATCCGTTTCCTGCACAATACAAATGCAAAACATACTTTTCAATGTTTTTGGTACGTTTTTATATTTTTTAGTCTTTAAGTCCGTTTTTGATAGAAAATGGTATGTGTGATTAAGCATATACCACTTTCCTACTCTTTCCAAGTTGGCATGCGGAGCATAGATGATCTTTTTCAAACTTCAACCGAGGTAGGCCTCTAACAAGATCTTTACGAGCAAGATCATTTAACGTACCAAAGTTCTTTAGTGATTCAACAGACGATGTCACAACAAGACTTTGTTCTTTGAGGATTTAGATAGTAAGCAATTGGGAGAGGACCTCATCATTGTCCGTCAACAGAAATGGTGTATAAGTTCGTGCCACGACTTTCTTTAATAAGGTCGACACCATCTAAGTTTCTGACGAAACACGTATGTTTTCTGAAGGCAACTTCAAGATCGGAATCACAAAACTGACCGACAGAGAAAAGGTTGTGTCTAAGTCCTTCAACATAATATACCCTAGAAATTACACTGTCGCCAATTACATAATCCCCATAACCCATAATTGCACCAAAATGATCGTTTCCGAATCTGACAGTCCTGATAAAACTTTTTTTACGGAAATTCTTGAGCCTGTTGAGCGATCTCCAGTCATATGTTTTGAGCAGCCTGAGTCCAAATACCAAAGGACGATCTATACGACCTGCATTTGAACAAAGGCAAGAATGGAGAGTTGGATATACTGGATTCCCGATTGCAGTTAGGGTCCGTTTGGTTAGAGTAAACAAGGTTAGATGCCACGGGATTAGGACTATTAGTAGGGGCAGAACGCCTAACTAAAGGACACTGTCCATCTAAAGGGATTAGTCTACCAGTGGGCTTCCATTGTTTGACAGGCAATGCTTTAGGTTTAGTAATCCTAGTTAAAGGGCACTGATCACCTAAAGGGAATATTCTACCAGTGGACTTCCAATGATAACCTATTGTGGTAAATATTTTGCCTGTTGGTTTCCATGTTTGTTTAACTTGTTTTACTCTCCAAATTTGTGTGACTAGGGGGTTTGTTGTAAGACTTTCAAATAACACGTGTCAAACACACTTAACATGATAGAGGAAAATAAGGCATCCCACCACCTCATTTCATTACATGTCTTTGCTCAAGTGAATTTAGAATTCGAATATTAATTACAGTACGCTTAGAGTAATACTTAGAATCAACAATGATTCTCTTGTTTCTCGTTTCGACTTATTCATCCTAGAAATGGCTTTCTACTTGTTTTCAAGCACTTTTATCTGGCAAGGTCCTATCTTTCTTTGTAGTGCTCCTAGCCTTTGACCCGCTAGCTACTAAGGCACCTTTTACTTCTATAGAGGGAATTCCAGATGTATTAGTCAAATTTATTTTCTGGTACTCAACTTGTGGTGGTGTGTCATGAGTTGAGGTTTCACATGGTTCGACAAAATTAACTCGCTTTTTCCTAAGTAGATTGGTATAGGCATTCTGTTTATCGCGGGGGCCAATGTCTTTGGGACATGTGCCTATTACATATTCTAACAGCCTATGAGAGGGTTTAGTTGTGTAACGGCAGCAGATGCTAAGAGAGGTATCAATGGTCTTTCCTCCTTAGCGTCCTCTACTATTTCAAGTAAGGGTTTCTACATTTTCCTTAAGCGTTTGATATAGTGCTAGGATGCACTTCCCGATTCTTCTTGAGTCTAAGGGGAATTGGTTCAACATCAATTGTATACTTTTCAAAAGCAGAGACCTTCGGTGTTTTAACATCGCTAGCGACACATGGCATCTTCCCTTTGAGTTGGGTCCTTAGATTCTCAATTTCATTTTGCAAAGATTTTGCTTTTTCTGTGGTTTGGGTACGCGTTACTTTAATGGAGTTTAATAACATCTTGATTAAATGCATTTATATCTTTGCATTTTAAGACTTTAAAAGTATTTCTAATTGATTTTTGCAAATATGTGGACAGTTTGTATTTAATTGGAAAATTTTGAGAATCCAGGGACTTATACTCAAGGTGACGATTGTTCTCACTTTTGTTAGCTTTCAATTCAGATATTTGAGCTTTCAATTTGCGGATGGTGTTTTTGTGACTCTGAATCTGATCATCCCGCATACCAAGTTCAAAAAAAACATCAAATTCAAGAACATCTCTAGGTGACTTGGATTTGAGATTATTAGCATTTTCTTTAAGATGTTGCTTTAAGTGTAAATTAACGTGAGCAACCTCTAGTTTCGAAAAAAGCTCATGATTAATCTGGTATAATGATCTCATGTTCAATCTTTACTAGTAAGCTGGGAGTCTATATTCAAGTTCAACAACACGATTCATTGCAGCATTATAAGCAGTGGATAAATCATTAAATCGAGAAGCAGATAATGTCGAATCAGTAACGGTATAAAACACATCCTGAGCAATACAGTTAGCAATCAAATTCTCATTTGTGATGAGGAGATTTTTGCGTTCAATCTCCCCATATTTTTTATCAATAGCATTCTGGTCCACTTTCGCTTCCATTTCTTCAAAAACAGCTTTCATTGCTCTAACTTCAGTAACTAGTGATTTTTTAACCCCGTCAAAAGCGTTCTTTTGAGCAAATTGAAAATAAAATGGAATTACTTCCATTAAATAACAACGTTTTGGTTTGTTCAAAACACGTTCCACTTTAGTTTTCCCGTGGTGTAATTAGTTATACTTACAAGTCTTTTCAAAGTCCAAATATAGTGAGTAATTACATCAAACTTTGAATATTTACTTGATTGTGGTTGGAAAGCGTTTGATGGGGGACAGATGGATACTGGTGTATTGGGAGGATACACAGTCGCAGGTGGCAAGACAGGCAGGGGTGGGGCATTGGCCTTTACTCTTTCGGTCTTTCGTTTTGCTAGATCTAGGAACCAACAAACATATTGTTCAGGGGTTAGCTTAGTCTGTGGTGTGAAAGTTGCAAGGAAGTTCTCTTTGGAATAATTAGGTGGTATACACTTGATTCCCTTTTCCACACACACGGGGTCATTCAATTTCTCATGCATTTTCTGCCTAGTTAACTCGGCTAACTCTAGGTCTTCCTCTGATGATGGGACATCTATAGGTCAATGGTCCAAATTAATAAGTTTCATACCATCATTAAAGTGCAGGTTGAGCCACTTTGGGCTTTTTTAGGTAAAAGGTTCTGCCCACCTATAGGTAATTCAGAATATTTGGTCACACAACCTTTTAGGTTTTAACATCATATGAACAGTTTGAATGGATTGATCTTGTGCGTGTAACTTGTTTTCAAGTTTATCCTTTAGTTTTCTCAGATTTGAAAAATCATTCAAAAGTTGAGATTCTCTTTGTTTAAAAAGTTGTTGTAATAGTATTTTATATTTTCTTGTACTACTGTGTGACTTCTTATGAATGGTTAAGCTATTGCCTTAACAGAGTGTTACTCCTTTTTTTAGTTTTTCTTCCATTCGATATGATCTTGTATAAGTACACGATTTGATCATTCATTCTCTGTTCCAGTCTGTAAAGTTCAAAACTTAGCACGTTGTTTATTATATGGCAAATTTGTTCCTTATATATGGCTAGTTCAGTTACTAACGGTTCATGAGGAGTGTGCACATTATTATCAATCAACACATATGCATTATTTGGAGCCGAAGATGCACAACTTGGTACAACAGAAACGTCATTGGTGGTCAAATATTGTTCATATAGGATAATATTGATGTGAACCCATTG
The DNA here is from genome assembly GCA_026074375.1 of Tanacetum coccineum. Classification (NCBI taxonomy): domain Eukaryota; kingdom Viridiplantae; phylum Streptophyta; class Magnoliopsida; order Asterales; family Asteraceae; genus Tanacetum; species Tanacetum coccineum. The sequence goes on along the minus strand of BQNB010125756.1, from coordinate 11,717 downwards.
AAACACTAGTGAGTCAATATCATTTGATTGTTGTTACTTCATTATGAATCTCATGTTCGTTCTGATTAGTAACACTATGATCAATGGCATTTTCTAGAGTGGTACCTCAGATAAGATAAGATTGATGCATTTGTGGACAGCTTGTGGATTTTGCTAAACCGTCTAAGGACAAATGACTTAATGAATATATTCTGAGCATTAGGCTTTTCATCAACATCTGAATTAAAAGTGTCACATTCATCTGCTTGGAAAATATTGTCTCATTCAGAGCTAGTCTTGGATGGTTGTTTTTCCAATATTTACTACATTCAAAGGTGTTGCCCAGTTCACCAGCCAGAAAGTGTAGTTCCTCTTCATCCAAACTGCACCATTCTCTTGGGCTTCATCAGCAGCATTTTGTCCTTTAAATAGTCATTATTTCTGTTGGACGCTACGGCTGAGTTTAGTTATTGTAATAATGGTCTTTCCCCTTTGCAGTTGTAACACTTAATTGGCTTTCCTTGACTTGCATTAACATTCCCTGCTTTATTCTACATGCCCCCAAAACCTGCCGTACCATTTCCCTAAGCAAAGTTCCTCTGATTCTGTTTCTGTCGACCTTGAACATTTCTGAACCATATCTGAACTTTTGTTTAGTTGCTTGATTTTGTGGTATTGATGAGGTTCGAAGTTGGTTGTTTGTCTGTGGGAGGGTTGCTCTGAAAATGATTGGGTGAGTAGTGCAAATTGTTTGGAGAGGGTGTTAAGGATTTCTTCGGTTTGGGTGTATCTAGTGTCAAGTGATGATGACTCAACAAATTGTGAATATGGGATTGATTGGACATTTTGAGACTGAGAAGGTGTTGTGGATGATTGATATTGATGAGATTGACTCTGTGATGGTTGGGAGTAGGGTTGCACACTAGAGACAAAGGCAAGAGGATCATTAGTGGATAGAGTAATTCTTTCAATTATCAGTCGATCTTAAGCAGCATGCTTCTCATGTTGTTTTAGGTATGCATACAGTTGTTCATGATTTGTCTCTTTCAGACCTTTGTTTAGTTTAACTGCTGTGACAAACCTATCCCATTCAGGTGACATGTTGTTGACAAACTTGGAGTTTAGTTGAATATTCGGAATTGGCATCTGATTATTCTTACATGTCATTGACCAGGGCTTGTGAATGACGAACATAATACTCATTGATGTTTTCAACCTGGAAGCATCTTGAATCCGCTCAAATGTAATCAATACACTGAGATTCCCTGTCTTCTTTGGTGAGCTCAGAACCTGCAAGAAGCATTTTGACATTGTCCCATATTGCTTTTGCTTCAATGTTGTGATTGATGAGCTTGTAGATGTCTTTGGGTAATCCTTGAAGTACAATGTTGGTTGCACGGACATCAGCATCGTATCGTTTCTTTTCATTATCATCAAGATCATCATATGTACGAGGCCTTTCTGGTCCAAGAATGACACCTCCCTCAGAGGTATTTCCGAGTGTATCCCTTGTGATTCCAAGCTCAAATGGTCCTTGATCAATCGACTGAAGAATGTGCAGTCCATTTTCCTTTCCCCTACAGTACAATCGGATTCGTTGTGACCATGATTCGTAATCAGTCCTATCGAGCATAGGAGGACGGGTATCGGAACCGGCCGCTTGAATATAATCTGAATTATAGCACATGGATTGATTACTTTGTTATTATGATAAACTTTGGATCGGTACAATGATTAGTGATTGTGTGTTAAAAGTGATGATTGTTTGTTGGATTAGGTTGATATGTGTTTGATTGTGTATTGGTTTGGTTGAAATGAAAGTTAAAGTAATGAAGGATTATAAGTACCTTAGGCAAAACACAGTGAAGAGTCTTAGACAAATCTCAGTGAAGAAGCTTAGACAAATCTCAGTGAAGAAGCTTAGACAAATCTCAGTGAAGAAGCTTAGACAAAACGCAGTGAAGAAGAAAATTTTGCCGGAGTTTCTTTCTACCAAAACGCAATGATGTTCTTGAAGCAAAACGCAACCAAATGTTGAAGCAAAACGCAGTGATGGTCTTGAAGCAAAACGCAGTGGTCTTGAGGCAAAACGCAGTGGTCCTTTGAGGCCAAAACGCAGTAGTGGTCTTAAGTGCAAAAACGCCAACAAATCTTGAAGCAAAAACGCAGTCTTCATAAACCAAAACGCCAAGAGCAAAACGCAAACTTATAATAAGACAAAAAGCTTACAGTGTCCCTTTACTAAGAGATTTATTAGAGAGGCAAAAAACGCCGGGTGAGAAAATATGAACTTTTTCACCTAAAAACACCTAAAAATCATCCTTTTGAACGTTTTTGCTTGGTTTCTTTTGTACAACTTGATCCTAAAAGGTTATAACAACAATAAAAACATTAACTTTAACACCACAAACGTGAGAATCAAGAGTGTCAAGAAAAAGACCATAAACCTTCAAAAACCAAACTTTTGATCTAAACTAACCAAGAAAACGCACACACAGTCATCTATTCATCCCAATTCGGGATCTGGTTACCAATTGTAGTATATTGGATATCACAATACAAGCTTAGGAATGATGGGTTGGCCAAATTTCTAGAGAGAGAAAGTGACTAGTCTAGTGAGAGAAAAACACATTTAAGTGTGTGTATTATCAAATGAACAACCAACCCCTTCCCATGGCTGGAAAGGGGTATAAATACATGTGTTTGGATGCCCTAATGGGCTATGGTATGGGCTTACAAGTGGGTAAAAGACCCGGCCCAACACCATAAGTCGTACGGTAACTAAACGATAAATATTAAGACTACGAGCTAACCTATGCTAGATATAACACGGGGTGACCGAGTCTTTTACATGGATTTTCATAATCCTAACAAATTTTAATCGGGGAAATAGTTTTTATGGTAATCAAGGTTTTCAAGCTCAAAATAATCATGCTCCGAATTTTCAAAACCAAGGATTTCAAAACCAACATTTTCAAGTGCCTAATAATCAAGTTCAATAAGAGATTTCAAATGATTTTTCGAGTGAAGAGAGAAATAACGATCAAATGTTGAGAAACATGCAAAATCAAATTAACTCATTGAAAGGAGACCTTAAGAATAAAATTCAAAACACGATAAAATCTCAACAAGCCGTCATGATGAATCAACAAACTACTTTTCAAAATAATTTGCAAAACATGATATGTGGATTGTTTCATAACCAAGCCTCAACTTCAGGTACTCTTCCGAGTAATACCATTCCAAACTCGAAAGGTGAGATGAAGGCGATCACTACTCGAAGTGGTATTGCTTATAAGGGACCCTCGATTCCTACTAATCCTAAAAAGGTAGTGGAACGAGAATACCTGAATGGAAGGGGTCACGAATAAGGACGCAATTCTAATTTCAAGGAGTACCGCTCAAATCCCACCTTCGGTTATCCCTATTTTCATTCCGAAACCCGATGTTCCAAGGGACTTGCCTAAAACCACTACATTCCCGGAACCGATGGTTACGAAGAATTTTACCTAAGCCGAATATTCCATATCCTTCTCGACTTAACCAAGAAAAATTTCGTGACAAAGCTTCGAATCAAATGGAGAAGATCTTCCAAATCTTTCAAGATTTGCGCTTCGACATTAGTTTCGCGGATGCTTTACTTTTGATGCCAAGATTTGCTCCTACGATTAGGAATTTGCTCATGAATAAGGAAAAGTTGCTTGAATTAGCTAAGATACCGTTGAACGAGAATTGCTCGGCGATGCTCCTCAAAAAGCTTCCCGAAAAGCTTGGAGATCCCGGCAAGTTTCTTATTCCATGCAATTTTCCGGGAATGGATGTATGTCACGCCTTGGCCGATCTTGGCGCGAGCATAAATCTTATGCCTCTTTCCTTTTGGAAAAAGCTTTCCCTACCCGAACTTACACCAACTCGGATGACTTTAGAGTTAGCGGATCGATCCATAACCCATCCTAAAGGACTCGCTGAAGACGTTTACGTTAAAGTGGGAAAGTTCCACTTTCCTACCGACTTTGTTGTTGTCGATTTCGAAGCCGATCCTCGAGTACCTCTCATACTTGGGAGATCCTTTTTGAGGACCGGTCGTGCTTTAATTGATGTTTATGGAGAAGAAATAACCCTTCGGGTTGATAACGAAGCCGTCACTTTTAATCTAGATCAAACCACGAGATACTCCTCTACAAATGATAAGTCGGTAAACCGAATTGACATTATTGATGCAGTTTGTGAGGAGTATGCTCCAAAATTACTAGGATTTTCTAACAATGATTCTTCGGGTGGTAATCTCACCCCGACATCTGAGCCTCTTACTTCCGAATTCATTTTAGAAGAGATTGAAGCTTATCTCAAGGATGATTCGATTTCACCAGAAATTAATCATGCCGATTGCGATCCAGAGGGAGATATTTGCTTAATTGAAAAATTGTTAAATAATGACCCGTTTCAACTTCCTCCGATGGACCTTAAACAAAGTGAAGTGACCGAGGCAAAATCTTCAATTGAAGAGCCTCCGGAATTAGAGTTAAAAGATTTACCATCTCACTTGGAATATGCTTACTTAGAAGAAAACGACAAGTTACCAGTGATTATTGCAAAAGGTTTAAAAGATGATGAAAAAGAAGCTCTCTTAAATGTGCTTAAATCTCATAAACGGTCCATTGCTTGGAAAATCATCGACATCAAGGGTATCGACCCTCGTTTTTGTACACACAAAATCTTGATGGAGGATGATTACAAACCCACGGTTCAAAGTCAAAGACGGGTTAACCCAAAAATTCACGAGGTAATAAAAAAGGAGGTCTTAAAACTTCTTGATGCCGGTATGATTTACCCGATCTCCGACAGCCCATGGGTTAGTCCAGTGCATTGTGTTCCCAAGAAATGTGGAATAACCGTTGTTGCTAATGAAGAGAATGAATTAATTCCGACACGTTTAGTTACCGGGTAGAGAGTTTGTATCGACTATAGGAAGTTAATTGAAGCGACTCGAAAAGATCATTTTCCATTGCCATTTATGGATTAAATGTTAGAGAGATTAGCCGAAAATGAGTTTTATTGTTTTCTAGATGGATTTTCGGGATATTTCCAAATACCAATAGATCCCCAAGACCAGGAGAAAACTACTTTCACATGCCCGTATGGAACTTTCGTGTACCGTCGCATGCCATTTTGCTTGTGTAATGCTCCTGGTACCTTCCAACGGTGTATGATGGCCACATTCCATGATATGATTGAAAAGACTATGGAAGTGTTTATGGATGATTTCTCGATTTTTGGGGATAATTTTGATTCGTGCCTCTCCAATTTAGAAAAGATGCTAAAAAGGTGTGAAGATACGAATTTAGTTCTTAATTGGGAGAAGTGTCACTTTATGTGTAGAGAAGGAATTGTGTTAGGACATAAAATTTCGAAATCGGGAATTGAGGTCGATCATGCTAAAGTAAATGTTATCGCTAAGCTCCCTCACCCGACTACCTTAAAAGGTGTTAAGAGTTTCCTAGGTCATGCAGGTTTTTACCGACGTTTTATCCAATACTTTTCGGGTAAAAGCCATAGAATACCAACGTACTTTCTGAAATTTACCACAATGAACCATTTACTTTTTTATTACCGATATCACCAATGTACTTTCAAATTATTTTTCAACTTGAACAAAACGTTTGTACCGTTAAGTTAAATGTGACAGAAACGTTAGTCAATATATCAAACGATCGTTTGAGAAGTATTCCAAACAATCGTCCCATGTGGTTATTTAATATATTATATTTTTTTTTCGAAAATTTTTTACTAAATTTTTTCGAAAATATATATTTTTTTATCGAACATTTTTTTTTGAAATTTTTTTTCAAAACTTCTGATCTTTTGTTTTCGTAAATTTTTTATGTGTATAAATTTTTTTTCGAATTTTTATTATAAAAATTTTCTCGATATTTTTTATAAAAATGTGTAAAAATTTTCGAAATTTTTTTTCGTAAATATATTTTTTTTTCGAAAATTTTATAAAAATGTGTAAAAATTTTATAAAAAATATTTTCGAAAAAACTTTTTATAATAAAAAAAATTTATAAAAAATATTTTCGAAAATTTTATAAAAATGTGTAAAAATTTTCGAAAAAAAAAAATATTTACGAAAAAAATTTTCAAAAATTTTTACACATTTTTATAAAAAATATCAAGAAAATTTTAAGAATAAAATACGATAATAAAAATTTATACACATATAATAATTTACGAAAAAAAGTAAGTTAGAAAAAAAATTTCAAAATTTTTTTTCAAAAAAAATGTTCGAAAAAAATATATATTTTCGAAAAAATTTGTAAAAATTTTTTCAAAAAATTTTCGAAAAAAAAAAAAAATTTCAAAATTTTTTATAAAAATGTGTAAAAATTTTCGAAAAAAAAATCGAAACATAAAAAATTTTCGAGGAAAAAGAAGTTTAGATAAAAAAATTTCGAAATTTTTTTTTTCGAAAAAAATTGTTCGAAAGAAAAAATTTTCGAAAAAAAGAAAAATATATTAAAACCACAGGGACGATTTTTGAAACTTCCTCAAACGATCGTTAGCTAAATTGACTAACGTTGTCACATAATAACTAACGGTACAAACGTTTTGTTCAAGTTGAAAAATAATTTGAAAGTACATTGGTGATATCGGTAATAAAAAAGTAAAGGGTTCATTGTGGTAAATTTCAGAAAGTACGTTGGTATTCTATGGCTTTTACCCATACTTTTCCAAAATAGCTAAACCAATGACTCACCTTCTTGAGAAGGAAACACCGTTTGTGTTTTCTAAGGATTGTATTGATGCTTTTCAGAGTTGTCCCGGATTGGAACCTACCTTTCCAACTCATGTGTGATGCAAGTGATTTCGTGATTGGTGCGGTTTTAGGATAACAAAAGATGAAGCACTTTCAGCCTATACATTATGCTAGCAAGACAATGACCGAAGCTCAAATTCATTACACTACTACGGAAAAGAAAATGCTTGCCGTTGTGTATGCTTTTGAAAAGTTTCAGCCATATCTTGTCTTAACTAAAAGCATAGTATATACGGATCACTTGGCTTTAAAGTACCTTATGAACAAACAAGACACTAAGTCGAGGTTTCTCTGGTGGGTTCTTCTCCT
>BQNB010125754.1:0-19713 GCA_026074375.1 Tanacetum coccineum | reverse complement strand
AACTATGAATGCAAGTGCTTATTAAACTGTATGCTATTCTGATATATTATTACTTAAGTACATGGAAATATCTATTTAGGTAGTATCTCCAAATATCTCTTTAATATCTCTTTAGTATCTCTCTGGGTAATATCTCCCAATATCTCTTTGGGTAATATCTCCCAATATCTCTTTGGGTAATATCTCACAATATCTCTTTGGGTAATATCTCCCAATATCTCTTTGGGTAGTATCTCCCAATATCTCTTTAATATCTCTTTATCTCTTTATGTGATTCATGAGTTTAGGGTAATAATACTGTTCACTATGACAATAATGTTCTTCATAACAATTATTCCTGCAATACCAACATTTCTAATTATGTTATCTTGTATTTAACTATTACATTTCAAACTTATGAATTTCACTCAACCTTTGTGTTGACCCTTTTTAGCATGTTTATCTCAGGAGCAAGTTGCGGTACGGAGTGGCATGGACTCGAAGGTGGCTGAACTGTTATCATTCAAACATAATGTTTTAGATTTTGGGAGCTGCATTTTGTAAAAACTCTGATTATAATGAATGATAACTAAAATTTTTCAACAACGTCTTTTTTAAAGTTGTTTTTTATGATTATGATTGTTGTAGCCATGAAGTAATACCCCAGATTAGCTTCCGCTGCTATATTTTAAAAATGGGGGTGTTACAAACTGGCATTTGAAAGCTATCAGAAGAAGATAAACCTCACCAAACCTGACACATAACGTTCAGACATCAGTAAAAAGACTCCATACATTGCTTACCATGATATCCAAAGCATTATCTATCAAGATGACATGAACAGAAATCGTTTGATGTGCACCGAACAAACAGGGTTAGTTATCAAAACCGATGTCTTCTCCCAACCGCTCTACTTCCTATTGAGGATGCTTTTATTCCTCTATGAAAATACCAACTATACTTCGAGTTTCACGGAATTATTTCCAGCTTCATCAGGAAGCAGATTCTATAACTCTTTGAAAACTGATAAAGATAAATAAAATCCCCCCCATATTCTCATCTTTATACAATAAATCCTTGTTGAAGGAACGAACAAGCATTTTAGCTAAGGAAATTACCTATTTCATCACTAGATCCTATTACTCCACCAGCTATTTTAACTCCATCTCCGGTAATACCACCATCATTACTATTTGATCCTCGATATTTCTTTGTTCCTGAAGAACTATTACCACCTAAGAAGCGAATATGTTCCTCATCTTCTTCCTCAACTACGTTATCTAATTCATCTCGGAATTAAACTTGTAATTTTGTATCACTATCTTCCTTAGTTTATACTTCTACCCCTCCTCAGGTATTTGAAATAGAAAATGTTCCAATAAGAGTATCCTGAAACATCATGAGGGACAAATCGAAGATATTTTGAATTACTTAGATGAACTCTATCTTTACCACATCGAGAAAATGGAGGAAGGACGTATTGATAGAATGATCATACGAAGGAATAGTGACGAACTAAAGACCGAACTCAAGAAAATCCGTACTCAGATTATCAAACTTCAAAAGAAGCAGTTAGGGCAAAAGGATAAGATTGCCTTTGCTCACTACAGAATTTCTGATCTTGAACGAATCATTGAGAAAATCCAAGCTCGTCACCAATAAATCAGAAGATCTTTAGGAATGTCATCTACTACAGCTCAAATCATCAAACACTTAACTAGTTATAGCTATCATCCTAGGGGGGGACCACGGGATTGTGTGGTAAAATAAAGACCTTGTCAAATCTTGACATGTACAGTAAAATGGCGATGTTATTTATAAAGGCAATCCGGTATCTTACGTTAATCATCTCATCATCATTCATCATCACCATTCATCATCACCGTCAATTGCATCATTATACTTCGTACTTTATGAACATCCATAACCACTTAAAGTGCTTAAAAGTCAAAAATAAGCATATTCTTTAAGCATTTTAGCATCAATGTCTCTTACTTTTAAACATATGATGTCATTCTTATACGTGTTATATCTTAACTGATTGGATAGAATTCCTCCCAAAAACGTACGTCAACATCCGAAATCACCACCATAACTTTGGATGCCATCCGCAACTGACTGACTAATGATATTACTGCAGCCCTGTAAGCACACACTGCTGCCTATGGCAAGTGCTAGTAAACTTACTGGAACACCAGCAGTGAAAACGGGTAAACTACAAAGATTATCAGCAGTCAACCTTTACTGCTTTAATAGGTACGTGAAGGAGCATAGGCCTATTCGCTGGTTTAATGAACCAAATCAGTAATCTCTCGAATCATGATGTGCTGAGGGAAATTAAATACAATTGCTACTGGTACTTTACCTGACGATGCCTTAATCTCTGGTGAATGCATATGCCCACCCTATGGGAATAGAGCACGCTAATCGAACACCTGGACTGAGTTAAAAAAGGCTTCTGACGAAAAAGTATAGTCCCCGGACAGAGTATCTAGAAAAAAAGGAATGAGGAACTTTACATCTGAGTGTAAAGGGAAATGATGCTTAGCCCTATGATTAGAAAGATTCCAAGAATTAACCACCTTGTCTCCAAACAATGGCCAAACAATGAGAAACTATGAGAAAGCTTATCGAAGGTCTACCTCAAAGGCATTGAAGGAACGTTCTGCCATGAAGACCTTAAATTTGTGGAGGAAAGCCATCACAAATCCCAGAGGTTAATGGATCCGATAAAAAACGTGAAATACTATGCAAGAAACCAATGATCATAAACGAAAATTATAAGATAAGAAGACACACATTGACAACAACAACAACTACCCCAAATACCACAACAATAATCACCAACTTCACAATCGCAAAAATTACAACTACCAAATTAACCACAACAATCACAACCGTAATGTATTATTACCACCACCACAGAATAGAAGACAAGAACCTATTAGGACTTATCCTCCCAAAAGATACCATGGAAACCTTCCTTATTTAGTAATAAAATGCACCTTGCCTCACACAAAGATTGCCAACTGTCAAGTACGAACTTCCACCAAGTGGGTTATCTGACCAGAAACTGAAGAGACAAAAGAACAACCCGCTGAAAACAAATAACTCGTGGAGATTATTCAACGCTCATCAGAATCTTCTCATCTAACAACCAATCATCAATCTCGTCGTCCGTGTACTTTATATACTACTACAGATACTAAGCCTAAGTATCAACTCCTTAACATATGTAAATGTTCGTATTTAAAGTTATCCTTTGAAATAATAAAGTGAGGATTCTGTTCATCTTGTTATCTGAATGAAATCAAAACTCAACATCGTATGTCAATTCAACTTATTTTCATATTATGTTCAAACACTAAATACTCTCCTCATAACCTTTGCAACATAAATTTCATCCTCGATTATATGGGTCGTCCAAAACAGTCAACAACAGAATAGTATCTAACAATTCATTATCTACCATTACCATATATGTGTTTTTATGGCTTAGGTAAGACGATATGATCATCTTATTGAAATGAATTAGGTCACTTCTTCATTTGAATAAGGAAATTATAAATCCCGAACTAGTGAATTTATAAATTCTCATACAATGAGTTGGAACGCTTCTTTTGTAAGAGACTAATTATAAATAAGTTAGGCTTAAGAAATAACATACGTACAAACAAGTTTCTTTCAATCATTTGTAAAAACAATCCTTAATCTTTATTATATTACTCATTTTCCATTATAGCTTCATCATCTGTTCATATTGCAAAAAAATCTATATCTCACATGATTAGAAACACTCTCAAATTCATAATCATTCCTTGACATCACTCATTCCATGATCTCTGTATTCTAAAAATTTTCTATATTCTGTAACGTAATAACAAGGAAACACACAAGAATCTATGCAATATCAAATGATATCAAATACCACTATGATTGGAAAATATTTGATAAAGACTTGGTGATAGTAATTACATATTATGATGTTGACTTTTAAAGGTTAATGAATAATGATTCCTTACGATCTGAGTAGCGCAACGTATTCCATCCACCCAGATTCTACCAGAATCTAGAGAAATTCTATTGACTGTCACCAAGAGGTATGATCTTGAAAATAAGTAGACGTGTGAAAGGAGGTAATTATAATTATGGTGTACAACATAATTATAAATGCATCACACACGTGAACTTGTAACCTTGATTAGCTTAACTTAAATTCATTCAATTTAACTTTAAATTAAATCTCAGGATGAGATTTATTCTATAAGGGGGGAGACATAACAACCAAAGAATTATCATCAAGATCAAAACCTTTTTACTATTATCACGAATTGTACGGGGAAATTTTTCGCTTTATTACATTACTTATATATCTCAGTATGTCATAACTAAAGTAGACGAGCTCACGCAACCTATCTATGACAATCCTATCTTCATATATGTCAAGCAAACATCATAATATGGTCAGATTCAATATCATCCTATCATCATTACATAATTAACATTATTCCTATAATGTACCATTCGCAACGTTATATCTAAACGGGCTTTAAACCATTATCGAGCCCTAAACCCTAATCTCATGGAAGGGTTAACTCCTTAAGTGAATGCACAAGTTACCAAAGCATATGTACAAGTAATATGATACTCATTTAAAATATAAAAGCTCTTTAAGTCAAAGTACATAATCTCTAAAGCTCAATGTACAAGTCATAACATGATCTCTAAATAATCGTTTTTTACCTCCATTCTACATTCACATCTCTTCACCACCACTTAAGCAAGCTAATATACTCATTTTACAATATATGAACCCTAATTATTCCATACATAAGCTTTCATACATCTTTTTGCACTCAAAACCCTAATTCAAAACCCTAAACCCTAAAACCGAGCTAGTTTCTAAACCATGACTGTTTTCCTTGGCTTTTATCCATATAAACCCAAAACCAACACTCAATATTGTAACGTTTTCATTCTAGTTTCTTCACCATCACTTGTGTACAAGCTACTACACTCAATATAAAATGTGTAAACCCTAATTATTCTATTCATAAGCTTTCATACATATTTTTACACTCAAAACCTTAATTCAAAACCCTAAACCCTAAAACCGAGCTAGTTTCTAAACTATGACTCGTTTCTTTATTTTTATCCATCATAAACCTCAAACAACCCTCAAATAAGTTGTAATAACTTATTTTACAACATTACTAATCATATACAATCATAATTTCATCATTTCATCTCAATTATACACAAAATGAATCCAAGAAACCCTAAACGTACCAAAATGGATCATTCGACCCGTTTACTCATTTTTAACCATTTAAAACACCAACAATCAATCAAGTGTCATTGTAAACTCATGATATGAGTTTACAATCCATGATCTATCCTTATTTTGGCAATGTACACGAATTATAAGCTCAAAAACCCTAAAGAAACCCTAATATGCCCTAATTGAACCCGCGGCATATATCATTCATTTTCAACCCACTTTAACCCAAACCACTTGCGAATTTCCATTGATAAACCTTGATACAAACCTTGAGAACATATTTCTATCATTCCATGATCAATGAGCACGAAATATAAGCCAAAGAAAACAATTCGAGCCCTAGAAGACTCAAATGAACCCGCGAACCCTAAATCTTGCAAATTGACCCATTTTGAGCTTTTCTTTGCAAACAAGCACCTCATGACTCACCCACATGCATTCCTAAGCAGCTTACACACCTTCTACAACAAATATCTTCAATATTTTTATTAAGAAAAACTTCACATGGTCTCTTGTTTCTTCTTTTCTAGCCGTGGCATCAAAAGAGGTAGCCAACACCTCAAAGCTAGTTTCTAGCCTTATAAACTCATCATATAGCCTTTCCTAGTCACTCTTTAGCTCTCATATGTGTCCTAACCAGATCTCTAAGCTCCTTTGGTCACCAAGGAGCCATTCGGCTATAAATAAAGGCATAAACCTCTCATTGTAACTCATCCCTCACTTCCTCCTCTATAACCATAATATCAGCAATCCTTTGATCAATATGTATTATAAGATATCCTAAGAAGTCTCAATAACATAAGTGAAGAAAAAGAAACCGAGACAAGAAGACCGGGAGTCGCTATTATAGGCGTACGAAGCTAAAAGTCCCGATTTCAACCCGTTTTCAAGCTATAAGCTCAAACCCAGGTTCTTTCGTCTTCATACCTGCTACTACACCCTTATAATGTTCATATGATCCTAAATAAACTCTTGTTAAAGTTTCATAACTTAATTCATGATTACTTTCCATTTTGATCCAAAACTGTACACCCGAAACCCCAATTTTATGTTTTTCATAAAACTAAATGTTATGATGGCTAAGTGTTGTTATAATCAATCCTAGCATGCTTAACTAATGTTAAAATAACTACTTTATTTATTATTGAAGGAATTTGAACTTAAAACCCGCGCGTTTACGTTTTGAAACCCTAATATGACCCGTTTTGCTTCCTAGCTTAACGAATCATTATTTTTAACTTTCATTATGTTAAACCTTCATATTTTAGCTTATATTAATAAGCTATAATCATTTAGAAACTTAAAATAAGCTTGCATGGCAATTTGGACTTGTTTTGCAAAAGTATTCCATGCAAGGGGTATATATCGTAACTTTCAGAAGTTATAACTATAGGGGTCTATTATGTCACTTTCCAAAGTACAAGGTTTACTTTGTATATCTTTTAAACTTGAAGGACCAAACTCGTAAAAGTGCAAACTCCGAGGGTATATTTTGCCACTTTTCATTCTCAAGGGTCTAAAATGTAACATTTTGAAAAAGTATAAAATCATGTTCAAAACCTTACCAGACATAACTTTAATTAACGCTTGTCGTGCTTAACATTTCCAGATATTGAATAAAACGCTTAAAACCGATCATCCGGAAGCTATATCGTACCACAATACTAGGGAGCTTCATATTAAGAGGTTTCATCTTGGTATTACGTTCTGACTGAGTTGTTGGGTTTACGATTTAAAGTGCCCTAGCTCCTCAAACGTTTACTGAATGACTTCTGAATTATGATGGCCCGAACGGTGATACAATAATTCCAAACTTTCCAATCAAACTCATAACTCTTAAAACCAAAGTTCTAAAGTACAATCTTCCTAAGACTTGACATATTTATCTCAGTTGCGAGCATGCTGTTTACTATCTTTTGCCTATATCAACCTTCCCGTTAAGATTGTGATAAGGTCGTCAGCTTTCATTCTGAAATATATAATTGCACTACCTATCAGGTAAAGTTCATAACCTCGCCTTTACTTATTTTACAATTTTATAAACCCGCGAGGGGGATACATGCTTGTTACAAACTCTTTTACATACTCGTTTATCTTATAACAATGTGATTACTTTTCAAAGACTTAGTGAGTTTATAGCCTCGCATTTCAATCTTTTCATAAACCCGTGAGGGGGATACCTGCTATAAATTACGAATACAAGTTACATGCTATCCTAGCATATCATTACAATTTCTGTCTAAGTTGTCTATCCTACAAGTCGTTAAATTTGACTTCAAGTCGTTAACTTGACTTTGGATATTAATGTGTTAATAGAATAAATCCTACAAGTCGTTAAATTTGACTTCAAGTTGTTAAATTAACTTTTGGATGATAATGTGTGTCATAAATCCTACAAGTTGTTAAATTTGACTTCAAGTCGTTAAATTGACTTTGGGATGTTAATATGTTGATACAATGAGCTCTTCAAGTCATTAAATTGACTTTTGATGATAATGTGTTATTGCGATGTGCTTAGACAAGGAACAAGACCAATCAGACCAAACAGACCAAACAAGACAATAACACAGTAATACTCTGTTACTATGATAATTGTATTTGTTGCAATCAGTACTAATAACGGGTGTATAATAACAATACCATTTTCTATAATAATTGTGTTTATACAATTATTACACTATGACTTGTATTCAAACTGTTTATCAAACCTATGAATTTCACTCAACCATTGTGTTGACTTTTTAGCATGTTTATCTCAGGTAATTAAGCAACTTACGGCACGGAGTGGCATGGACTCGAAGATGGCTAAAACTTGTTATCATTCACATTGTATGTAACTAGATTTTGGGACCTGCCTTTGTAAAACTCTGATTTGAAATGAATGATAACGTATCTTTTGAACAAACGTCTCTTTTAGGTCGTTTTCTATGATTATGATTGTTGTTTCCATGAAGTAATACCCCAGATTAGCTTCCGCTGCTATATTGTAAAAATAGGGGTGTTACAGATTGGTATCAGCGCCATGGTTATAGAGAACAAGGTCAAAACCTTAACTATAACCACATTTCTTTTTCTAGCCATCAAAGTCCTCCGTGCCACTACATTCCGGATCAGTATGTAAAGATACATAACTATTATACTATAAATAACTTATGTTATTTACAACTAGGTTGTTAATAGAACGATGTCTTCTCCCAACCGCTCTACTTCCGATATTGAGGATACTTTTTCCTCTATGAATATTCTTAACTATATTTCGGTCTCATCGGATTATTTCTCAGCTTCAGCGGGAAGCAGATCTTTTAACTCTTCGGAAAACTCTACAGATAATATAATCCCACCAGTATTCTCATCTTTCTACAATAATCCTTGTTTGAAGGACGTACAAGCATTTTATGCTAAGGAATTACCTATCACTAGATCCTATTACTTCACCAGCTATTTTGACTCCATCTCCGGTATTACCACCATCATTACTATTTGATCCTCGATATTTCTTTGTTCCTGAAGAACTATTACCACCTAAGAAGCGAATCCATTCCCCATCTTCTTCCTCAACTACGTTATCTAATTCATCCCAGAATCAAACATGTGATTTGGTATCACCATCTTCCTCAGTTTATACTCCTACCCCACCTCAGATATTTGAAATAGGAAAATGTCCAATTAAGATGTATCTAAAACATCTTGAGGGATAAATCGCCCGAGTTTTGAGGCCTTCTTTCTCGTTGTTGTTAGTGTTGGGGCATGGGTCGGTTGGAACGAGTGTACTGTCGCAGTTTTCTGTCTGGACCAAAACATTTCCGTTGGAACCAGGGCAATTTCTTTTCTTCTTAAATAGAAGGATGGGCTAGGGCCCAGGAAGGAGGGGAGAGAACGAAAACACGGAGTTTTTTTTCTTCAAAAAAACAACAATCAAGAACTAAGAAGGAGAAGGGGGTGTTAAAGAGTTTTCTTTTTGGCTTGTGAGGTTTTTTTGCGCTCCCACTGAGTCCAACCTCCGGTTGGCGTTTTCCCTATTTGTGGCAAGGAGGTCTATCGAAGAGGATGTCGCTCCGAGAAAAGCTTTTCTCTCTTTGAAGTGCTACACATCGCCTTGATCTCGTGTTCTCCCGACCACAAAAATATTTTTAAACAATTGATAAGGGTGGTCCCGTTCCCATAAAATGTATTCGTTTTTTTTTTGCACGTCCTTGGAAGAACTTAATTTTTCTGTTGGGTTTGAACCCCTTGCCTTCACAACGTAGTTACGCACCGCGTGATAAATTTGCAAAGTCTGGAGGGGTGGGGGGGGGTGGGGTGGAGGAGGAGGGGGGGGGGGGGATAAAATTTTTTATAGGGGGCATTGATATGGAGAGTTATGTAGTGATGGGCCTGACTGGTTCAGGTATATTACATAATTTCGGAGGGGCACCATAATATTTCGTACCTTCGTAGTCAATGTGGGAAGGGGGGAAGCCGGAGGATAAGGCGGACGGGGATTGGGGGTGGTGGATGGGAATATCTACACTGAGACTAATGTATGGCTGGAGTATACATTGGACGTGCGGACAGTGGGTGTGCAATATCAGAGGGTACTAAGTGTGTGAGCTGGCTTTTGATGCTGTAATGAGGTTGTTAATACCGGTCCAGTTGTAGTGATCAATAAATAATCTTTGGAAGTCTAAATTATTTTTTTTTTCTTGGAGTGAGGAAGTTCCTGCAGGTGCTACACACCTAGATCGTACGGTTTGTGGCATCCCCCCTTTGTTTCCGTTTTTTTTTTTTGGGGCACTAAGAGACGAGGTTATTGAGGTAGATTGTGAGAGAGATACGCGATTAGGCGGGAGGGTGTGGGTTCTCGTGGGGTTGGGTGGACGGCTGTCAAGCCAGAGGGCATCCTAAGCTTATGAGAGGTAGTCTTTTCATGAGTGCGGGTGGTGGGGTGGGGGGGGGGTTGGGCGCGGTCGGGAGGTGTTTGTTTTGTGTTGGGTCCCTAGTGGGGATGAGGTTTTTTTAAACCCTGGGAAAAATTTCTCCGAAAGCATTACTCTAGGGCGAGTAATTGTTTCTTTTTCTGTCGTTGTGGTCTTTTGTTCTGTTTGTGCTTCATTAAACGGTCTTACTAGCTAGCATGGGTGGTTGGGGTTAGGCTCCGTAAAAATGTTGCAGTACTTCTCATTGAAGCTGGTGCCCAGCGGTGTTACAATTACCTATACGAGATTGAATGTGTAGGTCACCTTGCTGTGGGATCAGATGGCTAAGATAAACGTTGTGCACCTATGGCGTTATCGCTTTTGTTTCTCTAAGATTCTCCATGACATAGAATGGATTTGTTTCCGTCGACATCGAAATGAACATAACGGCAGAATCTATTATTGATAAATTTGCGCAAGAATATTTTATAATTTGGGTGTGTTCATTGTCTCGATATACTATATAACGTGGCTAGTTCAAGGACTTATGTTCACTATCATTACAAAGTAGAATCCGAATTGAAGTACTCACTATTGATAGTTCAAGTCCAAAAGAAACCCTAATTTGTGCATGTCATATTTACATTTGAGGGATATAGAATAATAAGTAACTTTGTCTTTCATCTTATTTTCTATTCAAATGTTTAGGGTATAATTATGATAGTGCGCTTTGAATAGAAAATGTGGGGTATTGTTGAGTCATATTAGAAAGTAAATTGAAATTTGCTGATGCAGGAAGATTTTCTGTCACACAAAAACCGTTGCTAATGACACGGGTGTCTTCAATTGTGAAAGATGCACTGAATCATTTTTTCTGGCGATTAATTACTATCGGTTAAAAGGGTGTTAATCTGAGGTTTAAGCATTGGCGTGACTGTGTTAGAACTCTTAATATCATGCGCTAGGGAGTCAAGTTTATTCTGCGCGCTAGTCGTACGATAAAGCGTTCAGCCTAATTGCATCCTTTTGTGAACCAATGTGACCATTTGAAGAGGCACGAGTTACCCTATAAATAGGGACATCATTCCAACGTTTTACTCAACAAAAACACAGAAATACTCTCCAAATCCATCATAAAGCAAATTAGATTCGATATATTCAAGTTTATCTTGAATTGATTATTGTATCCTCAAAACAGTAGCACCAATTCGGGCGAAATTCTGTTTTAGGACACTGCTAATTGCAAGCCTCAATCACGTTATTGTAATCTTTTGATTACTGTGTTATACACTTCGTATTACAATTTGTAAATTGAATAACAGACCTTTAAAAAATATTCATCCAATCTTCTTCCATAAAGCTCAACAGTTGCTATTATCACGGGAACCAAACACTCTTTTAGGAAATTTAGGCTCTGTAGTACATTTTGACATCCCATACAGCACTTCTTTACAATCAAACCCATTAGTATAGCCTTGATAGTGTCATAAACAAGTTGCAATATAATTGATCAATCCCTCTTTTGACTTCTAAAGATTCTGAAATTTCTTTCGTGCCAAACAAAGTAAATAGCAGCTCCCAAGCACAACCTTCTAATGATGCTCCAAATACTATTATCCGAGGTTCATCTTAATAAATTTACATAGACACTAAACTTTCAAACATTTATACCATTGGGAAAATTTCATGCTAAAAGAAAGTAACAGAAAGAATCTCAAATGTATAAACCGATTCATTTAACTCTACAAGTCTAACTGTATTATGATTGTGAGGAATTGTGAACCAAGAGAGCTTACAAATCTAAAACCTCCTACTTTAAATGTCTCGACTCTGATGAAGCTCTTGCAGTACTGAGCAAGAAAGACTTTGGCTACAGGAACTTCAAGAAAGATAGCAGCAATTTTGCCACTATTTAAGCCCTCAACGTATCTATGAGTTGAGTTATACTTGTTTAGCTTGATGCTCATGAAACCTAGTACATCATTCAAGTAGTGATTGACTAACGAACCATTCTAGTACCCCACAATTGCATTCATGTTCCTGAGCATCTCAACACTGGGGGCGGGTTCGGTTCATAAAACGTTTTTTGAGATTATGTTTGTCGTTTAGTTCTAATGGTTGCCGTGTTTGTGTAAACATAGAATCTTCATTCCTCTTTTTTGTTTGATTCTTAACAGTGTGACATATACCTGCCCGCGTGAGAATACCTCTTTGTTAAAATCAAACCAACCTTTGATAGTGTATGGCTTTGTCTCTTAGTAATTGTCATTGTCAAGATAATGTCAATTGGAAGATAAACATTTACATGCATGCATTTACCTAGTAACGAAACCCGCCTGACGGGCGAATTCACTTCATAATAATATAGACGATACTAATTAGATGTAAATAAGAATTCCACTGAACAACACATAATAGTAAGTAGATGTAAATATGAATTCTACTGAACAACACATAATAATTTTAAAAAATTGTAACGAAATAAAGTTGTTGGTAGTAATACAAAAGATATTCAGGAAGTTGTATATATAAACATTGATGCCTATTTAAATACGATACAATACTTTTTGCAATGAGATACAACGTATCAAAAAAAATTTGTGCTCTATCTGAGTATTTGATTCAAGTATATAAAATTTATATCTTTCATTTATTTGATACAAGTTAATACAACATTATTGCTCTGAATTGGATAGTTAGTAAAATTTAAAAAAATGAAATAATGAATCGGTATCGTATCAGGCACAGTCCGGCATTACCCTTTGAGAAATGCGATTGGCTGGGTTATCTCAGGAGTAACCTCTTCAAAATTACGCTCCTCGTTGTAGACATGTCATACTGTCAGGACCGTCTTCATTAAACGCCAGTTCCATGATGCCGCATTCATATACTGTATCACAATTCATAAAAATAAACATGGTCAAAATTGTTATAAATTTGAATTCATAGTGCCTTTTGTTATCATCTTCTATAACCAAGAAAAAAAGCCAAAATTCTTACTTCTCCCCAGTTATCTTGAAGAGATTTATGTGCTTCCCGCAGCTTGGAATCTTTGACGATACATGGTGAGGGATATGAACGTTGATATCATGACAAAGGATCTCTATCATGTAACATACTCGGAAAAAGTTCTAGCTTAAATTCGATTATGTCTACGATAATTTAGCATCTTAATTACAAACATCGCAATTCTGACATATTTACTTAAGACTGGGTTGATTTGGGCTGTGTGTTATCTCAAACAAGTATAGTGACTGGTATAAAGATAGCTAATGGGAGCAGGTTGAGAGCCATCCAAAGTATATTTTTATTACATACAACCGTCTGATTTTGATCACTCTTGTACTAATATTGTTTTTTATAATCATAATTAATGAATTATGTGTATAAATATCTAAAAGAAAATAGACATAGAATGCTAGCAACCAACCAGGCCTATTTGAACCCTTACTTAGAAATGATCAGTTTTAGTCCAACCCTGTTTTGACATGTTACCTGACCCAAAACATCTTGCCATCTTTAAGAAAATATTTGAAAGGTATGTGAGGCGCAGTGTGGTGAACTTAAGAAAATATTTAGAGGCTTATCACTCTTCTGAAGATTTAAAAGGTATATGAGGCGCAGTGTGGTAAACCATTGTGAAAGTGCTCATCTGTAGAAATAAATAAAACCATCACTTCCTGAGAGTAAAACTTTGCAAAAAGCAAATATCACGAGAGTAGTATATACCCAAAAGTGATAGCCTAGCCATTGCATTAACCAAAACTTTATTCATCCAACTATCCACTTGTTATAGATAATTAACGTCCATCCAATTGCCATGAACGCAATAACGCATGCAAGGCTGATCTTTACTCTACCAACTTCATTCGGTCTGAATTTATTCAAATTGAAATGGCAGATTAACCTGAAAAAGACGATTGTTTTCATTTCAGGTTGAAACAGATTTTTGGTGACTATCAACCCGAACCACCCATTTGGGCAACTTGACTCGTTCCGGTGTTAGCTGATTTTTTATTTGACCAGTTTCAGTTACACACAACCAAAATCAACCCATTCATAAGTAATGGGTCTATATTCTAGAGACAGGATTAACAATTGTGTGTGTGATCATGCAAAAGAATTATCTGTTATCCAAATGATAAAGAAAATTCATCTATAAATAGACAATTACGAGGGTGATATAGACATGATCGAGCGAATAGGACCATATCCGAATACGATTTCCATCTGCAAAATTAGGGATTCCTCGAAATGTTTTTTCATTACGGGGTGCCACGCTGTATCTTCATTCAACCTGTAGTTTCAAAGAATGTAGGAGGGTAAAACTTGGTTTGTTCTAGCATATTAAAAGCCACATTCCTATTGTTGATGAAATAAACAACAACTTCAGCCATGTTATAGAAAATCTACTGCATTTCTAATGTGTGTGAAGTTGCATTTTCATTGCTCATCATAATTGCAGCAATCTCATTTTGGTGAAAGTTTGCTGCTAAAATTACTTGCTCATCATCATCATTCCAAAGTATTATGTATGTTACTTTTGGGTCACAAGATTCTTTGTTACGTCATTAATAAAGGGTCTTTAGACCTTTTGACTAATTCTATACCACTACTTTTTTAATAGTGTATCATATAAGACTAATAAAATGTTACGGACAACAAGTAAATAAAGTCACTACAACCAATAATACATGTTGAAAGTGATGGACATTACATTCTGAAGTTACATAAACTTGCAAAATGTTACAAAAACATGGTTTAATTTTTATTGAAGCTTCTGCCAGAATGTTGAAAAGATATAACACGTACAAATGCAGCCACATACGCACCAATAGCCAGTCCATATCGAGTACATACAGATTTAGGTATGATCTACATATGGGAATTGAATAACCAGTATTTAGTTTATGTCAGTTAGTCAATTAGGCCTGAGTACTAATTTATAACAAACACTAATACTTACCTCGCCGAACAGAAGTATCAATGTAACAGAAATAAGAATAGCACCCCAAGCCGTCACAAGTCCATCCAAGAAAATAGTAAGTGCCTAAAGAACAATACAACACGTCAACAACCATCTTATACTCGAAAAGCTATCGATACAAACTCATTATGTTAAAAATATACCTTGTCGACACACATCATTATAACCTGGTTGTTCCAAATAAGGTTTTGTATAAGGGTGTAAACCGTTAAGCAGAGCACATTTGCGTCAAACCCATGCTTCACCCCATAAGTGACTATGTATATTACTGTCAATGAGCCAAAAAAATTAGAAAGAAATAAACTTTTATTATAACTATTAAATCAATCTAACTTCAATAACGACTTTTCTAAATCGTTATTTAGTGACTAAACAGATACTCATAAGAAGAAAAAGAGACATCTCACCTAATTTGCTGCAAAATTCGTAAACACAAGTGATTACTTTTTAGCATCATCTGTTAGAACGCTTTTCCAAGATATAATATTTACTCAACTCGTTACAAAAAAGTCACGCATATATAACAATTTATCACATACATTCATATCAAACAGTTGAATAACAATAGACAGCCATAAGCAGACACAAATGAAAAGAGCGCAAGTTTACTTTGATTGTCTCGTAGTGATTCCATCCCACCTCTTTACGCCTTGCTCCTTTTTTCTGCCTATATCTCTTCATTTTTACTTTAGGAGCAACTAATTGTTTCATATGAACTTCATAGTCACATAAGCGAAAGCTCGGATTGGATGAGAAAGCTAAATAAACATTAAACAATAATAATTTTTTTTGTTGATGAAGATCTTCGACATCAAGCGGAGATAAATCTTCATCGGCAGCGACAAAAGCAGAAAGCAACACAAATTACGGGATAAACCAAAGTATCCCGGACCAGGATAAACCAAAGTATCCCTATAACGGAGAATAATTCAAAGTATTATCACCAACACAAATTACGGGATAATTCAAAGTATCCCTATAATGGAGAATAATTCAAAGTATTATCACTAACACAAATTACGGGATAATTCAAAGTATCCCTAGAACGGAGAATAATTCAAACTATTCTTTGAAGGAAAAAAAAAGAAAAAGGTATTTGATAATCGAGATGGATAGGGTTTGACGTGATGGCATAAAAGAGGCGACTTAACATAGCCACCTTGGTCTGAGCATCAGACGCTCTGATACCATGTTAGACAATGAAACCCCCGTATGATGATTTGTATTATTCATCACAATATATAGATATTACAAGACAGAAACCCTAGTAGACCACAAGCCCACAAACTGAGCTTGGGCTAATTACTTTGACTAATATAAATAACTTTGACTAATAACTTTGACTAACATAATTACTTTGACTAACATTTATTACCATGTTGGATGATAGAAAACCTCGTGGGATGATTTGTATTATTCATCATAATATATAGAGATTACAAGAGAGAAGTATTTATTTTTGCAAAAGGTACCTGATCAAAACTCGTAAGGAATTCCCCGAAGACAATGTGAAACTGGTACCTTTTTATTTCTCTCAAGACACTTCATTGTTTCTTTTCCATCTTCATTTGGTAATTGAAGGCACACCCAATCAAAAAATGTGTCCAAATCCTTAGCTATAATCCTTTTCATATTCAAAAGTTCAAACTCTGATCATTATAAAATGTTTGGAAATCTGATACTTGTCTTGTTATTGTTATTATTATCAATTTAATTGCTGGCCAAACTAACTACATGTGGACTTGAACCAGGGGTGAAGTTGATACAAAAAACTACAATTTTTAGTTTAAATACGAAGAATCACCTAATTCAAAAAATTTGATTAACAATATTATCCTATTTAATTAATACATGAATTATATTTGCAAGAATGTGCATTATCAGAAAGTATAACTATATAACTAACACAAAACAAAACATAGCACTAAAAATACCAAGGCTTCTTATGAATGTATGTATGTACCTGAACATATATAACTTTTGGTTTTGTAGCCACGAGTGTATCAGCTGATTCAACCTGGAATATATTAATCATTACGTTACAAAAATGAATTATTAGACGAGTGTATCAGCTGATTCAACCTGGAATATATTAATCATTACGTTACAAAAATGAATTATTAGAGTGGTATCACAAACATGTTTAGAAACATGATTAAAATAATTGCATGGTACCATGGTATCTACAGAACCAAAACAAAAAACTGAGAAGAAGATGTTTTTAGTGGATACATGATCATTAGGGTTTTTCTAAAAAATGAGGCATATGTATTTGGGAGGCACAAGCTGAATCGATCTATGGATTTGGATGAAACATAAGCCGGCAAACAAAAAGTGTTTAAGTAAATCACGTATCTATGGATTTGAAGAAAATCAAAAGATTTTTTTGAACTATATCTTGAAATATATTTTTGAGAGATATCTTGAAATATATTTGGTGCATTTGGAGATGAATATCATTATTGTTTTCGATAATAGAACACAAATGGAAGCTTGGCTAAGTTGGTTAAGGTCATTGCATATTAAGCATAAGCATTGGTCACAAGTTCAAGCCTTCCCATGTCTAATATTTTTAAAGAAATTTCCAAATTTAATGCCATGTGTGTGTGTGTGTCATGTCATCGTTGAGGTGACATTCTATGTCATTGCCACATATATATGCACTCATAATTAGCTAATTAGATTTGATATTCATCTAAATCCATAAATATTTATGTTGATAATTGAAAAATAATTTATAAAATATTTGAATCCCAAAAAAACACAACAATATTTTCTTGGAGATAATTACAAGTTTAAATATCTTTAAATATTATCCTAAAATAATCGAATGATAAAAACACCATTCGTATGTTATATCATGTTGATATCATTTCCTTTTCAAAAATATATTTTAAGATGTACTCCATAATTAGATTTGATATTCATAATGTTCATTTGACATAAACATTGATAGAGTTGGCATGGGTGGTTTTGTGAGCTCGTTTACTTTAGTTATGTAAACTATGTTATATAATGGATGGAATAAAAAAAATATTCCTGTGAGAATGGTTCTACTTAATACAATAAGTAGATATTACATTGATGAAAATTTAGGGTTGTCACATGGTTGATTGGATTCACTTAAAAGATTGTAATATTTATACATGGTATCAGAGCTCAGGCTCTGATGTGGTGATTCTGGGAAATTAGGGTTTGATCGATTTTGGGGGTTTTCTAAATTCTTCAGTGCTGGTGTTTAATTGGTGGTAGATCTTGGTTGATTTGATCTATTGGGATCTGATTTGGTGGATCTATGGTTTAATTGAAGAAAATTGATTTTAGGGTTTTGAAACCCGAATTCTGATTTTGGGGTTTTTTATTTCTCTGGATTCATCTATACACTTGACTAAGTGAATCAAGTGTGTAAGTGATTGATCTTGTGATTCCGCTGCTTATTGCTCTTGCTCTGTAAGTGTGTGCTAATTCTTTAAGATTTACAATTCTTGATTGTTGAGGGTGCAAACGAGTTCGGTTAACATCTTGATCTTCCAACGTTGATTGGTGTGAATACCTGCTTTAGCCAACTCCAATTCTCTCAGTTAAGGTTCTTGTAAATCTTCGGGTTGTTTATCTTTCTTTTCTTGTATCTGTTGATTATCTATTTTTTATGGTCTATGTCTTGTTTATCTGCTTTATCTTTTTATTCATCATGGTTGGTCCTAGTTCTAGTGAGGATTTGATTAGTAGTTTAGATTTGGGTAATACTTTGCATCTGCAGAATAGTGATTTCAATGCTAATACTGCTATCTCTGTTAAGCTTACTCGAATTGAAAATTATAGAGTATGGGCTGCTGCTATGAAATTAGCCATTAATACTAGAAATAAAAGTGGTTTTATTAATGGTACTTGTCTTAAGTCTACTTATGCTAATAGTGCTGCTCTGTCTAATCAATGGGAGAGGTGCAATTCTATTGTGCTTTCTTGGTTGTTAAATTTTGTTTCTGAGACCTGTTCCTTGGTCAAATTTTCTCTAATATTGCTTCTGAGGTGTGGGCTGAACTTAAAGAAACATATGATAAACTTGATGGTTCTATAATTTTCAATCTGTTGCAAAAAATTCATGGTTTTAAACAAGGATAACTAACTGTTTCTGAATATTATCATAAATTTAATTCATTATGGAGAGAATTTGACATTATGACCAAATTACCAAAGTGTTCTTGTGCTGCTAGGGAAGATGCCTCTAAAAATAATCAATTAATGAAACTTATGCAATTCTTGATGGGTCTTAATGATGTTTTTCAACCTATTAGGAGTAGTTTCTTATCTAGAGAGACTCTCCCTGACGTTAATGATGCTTTTGCTATTTTATCCAGAGAGGAATCTCATAGAGGCATTGCCTCTTCCTCTTCTGGTACTGTCGTTAAACCTCAGGTTTCTAGCTTTATGGTTAAGTCTAATAATTGGTCTAATAATGGAAATAAAAGGGTTGATAACAAAAATTTTGGAAATACTGTCAATGGTGGTAACAATAGAGGTCTTAATCCTAACTTGCTTTGTACTAATTGTGAGAAGGTTGGGCATACCAT
>BQNB010125753.1:2733-19713 GCA_026074375.1 Tanacetum coccineum | reverse complement strand
TGGGAAGAAATTGAATATTCGTACTTTGTTTACACCGGGGGTAATGGGATTGATGTGGTTGTCCCGGTGGAGTCTATTCATGCTATAAGTGATCGATTTGCTAATACAGCATATGATTTTTTCTTAGGGAAGAGGGTGGCATACCCTGTTGTTGCTAACTATATTAGGAACACTTGGAGTAAATATGGGCTTGTTCGTTCTATGTTCAGCTCTTCTATCGGATTATTCTCTTTTCAATTTAGCTCCATAGACGGATTAGATGCTATGCTTGAGAATGGTCCATGGTTTATCCGGAATAACCCGCTTATCCTTAAGAAATGGCATCCGAATGAGAACATATTGAAAGAAGATGTTAATACTATTCCAGTTTGGGTTAAAGTCCATGGTGTACCTGTTACGGCCTTCAGTGATGATGGCTTGAGTGACATTGCTACTAAATCGGGCACTCCTCTTATGCTTGACTCTTATACAACTGATATGTGCATGCATTCTTAGGGTAGGTCAAGCTATGCTAGAGTTATGATTGAGCTTCGTGCTGATGTGGAGTTGAAAGATAATATTGTCGTGGCTATGCCTAGAATTAAGGGGGAGGGCTACTATACGTGTAATATTCGTGTTGAGTATGAGTGGAAACCCCCTAGGTGTGCGTGTTGTAAGGTTTTTAGACATGTCCATGAGGAATGTCCAAAGAATATCGGTGATGGTGTGACCAAGACTTTGAAGAAGACTAGTCAAACTCCAAAAGGAATTCCGGTTGGATAGAAGATGGGATTTAAACCTAAACAGGTGTTCCAACATGTTTCTAAAAAGTCTACTGCCAACACTCGTGGTAAGATGAATAACCCAAAGTCTACTAAAGAGATTAGTAACTCAAACCCTTTTGAGATGCTTACATCGGCTGATAATGATGTGAATTTAGGTACGAATGGAGGGATCGCAAACTCAGCTGATAAGGGAACCAATAATGTTAGTTCTAGTAATACTCCTATTAGTGAGAAAATCGATAAAATAGAACGACAAATTTGTGAAGGTAAACTTAGGTTTGTGGATGATGACGGGAACCCGTTTGTTTCTATGGATACTGTGGAAAGTGATAGTGAAGTGGAAGTGGTTTTTGATGAAACTACTAACTTAAGGATTTCAACGAGTGGTAAAGATGGAAGTGATAAAGGTTATGGTACTAATAGCTTGTTAGAACAATGAAGGGATTCTTATCCGGATAATGATGATTATGACCCGTATGATGACGATATGTACAAGAATCATGATATGTCCGAGCACCTTCAGTCTATTTGTGATGATCTAGATATCACGGTCCGTGGAAGGAAGAAGAAATAGATTTTTTGATGTTTGTTGAGTCAATTGTAATCTAGTCTTAGTAGTATCCTTCTATGGAGTAGTCGTGCTTGTTATGTTTGCTTTTTTGCCTATGTAATGGGCTGAGATGTGGGACTCACCCACATCCTTTGTACTGAATCACTTTTTTAGAGTAATACATTTACCGGGGAAACCCTTTACCCAAAAAAAGAGTAGTTATATAGAGGAAGAAAATATTATGATAAGTGAATAGAGATCAAATAGTATGGTGAGTAGTTATATAAAAAGAAGAAAATTTTGCATCAATTTCGCGTTATGTTGTAAACTATACTCATAGTCGTTGTCTTATATGTATGTGAATTTTCAACCATTTAGATACCCGATACTACTATTTTGCATTAGACAATGCTATTGCCCTTTTTTTCACTTTCTCAGGTCGTGCTTAACACGGCCATAAAACTTTACTAGTAAAGATATAAAAACCTAACTATTGAAACTTCTCACCATAAACCTAAAGATATAAAAAAAACCTTACAAACAAACTTGCAAAGTATTATGGCAAAAGCGAAAACGAGGATTAGCAAAAGAGAAAAAAAGTAAAAATTTCTTACCGTCAAAGTTTTGTGCTAACTTTTCGAGAGTAATGACAATGTTGTTAACATGATCTAGATCTGCGTGGGTGATTATCAATGCATCCATCTAATATAAAAACAACAAAAAAATGTATTAATAAATAGTAACAACAATATTAATAATAAATGGTGGCAAGAAAGATTTCATCGGAGTTAACCTTTTTGTGCCGGCGTTGTGTAATAATCAATCGAAGATAACTTGTGTCAGTGTTGTGTAATAAGTTAATCAGAGACAGCTTTTGTACCGGCATTGTGAAATAAACCAATCAATCGAAGATTATTTTGTGTCGGCGTTGTGTAATAAGTGAATCAGAGATAACTTTTGTACCAGCGTTGTGTAATAAATCAATCAATCGGAGATCATTTTGTGTCGGCGATGTGTAATAAGTGATTCATAGACACCTTTTGTACCAGCGTGGTGTAATAAATCAATCAATCAGAGATTGTTTTTTGCCGGCGTTGTGTAATAAATCAACTCTAACCTTATGTGCCGGCGGGATGTAAATAACGAATGAAGATAATGTTATAATATAGTGTCAACCTAGTAGATGTTACTGGCCAGGAGGTCGTGTTTCTTTTCACCTTAATGGGCTAGGGGTGTTGATCGGTTTGGTTATCAGGTTATTCGGTTAAAAAAAATTTGGGTCAACCCGAAAACCGAAAACCGAATTTGAATTTGGTTCGGTTTTTGGTTGACCTGAATAACCCGAATTACACAATTTATTTTTCAAAAATATAATAATTATATAAATATTTAGCAAAAAAAAATATTTCAAGCATAAAAAAATGTGTTTTTATATTAGAATAAATTTTAATGGTCTTTATATATATATATAAATAAATAAAAATAAAAAATATATATATTTATTTAAATTCGATTTTCGGTTTAGACTGACAAACAACCCGAAAACCAGATTTGTATCTCGGTTCGGTTTTGGCAAATTCGGTTCGGTTCGGTTTCGATTTCGGTTTTTGGTTTATTCGGTTATTTTGGTTTTTCTGCTCACCCCTATAATGGTCCATTTGGAGAGAGTTTCAGTATCCATCTAGGATTTGTGTTTGTTTCTTTTTAACTTATTGGATAGGGATATCCAAATTGTGGATGAAGTTAAAATGAGTACCCTCTTCCACTCATGATATAACAAGCCTTATTTTATTCATTTTCTTTTTCTCATCATAGGATCACAAACAACCAAAAATCATAAATCTCCTTCCATCCTCAATCGTATTTTCTGCTACATGTTACCAATTTTCCATATCACACACGATCTCTTCCATCGAGTCCGATCTAGAATAATATATTATTGGATATGTTTTTCATAAAACTAATTGTTTTTTTTCTTTTATTGTGGTATGCAATTGTTTTGATTAACTTTTTAGGTAAATATGAGGTGATAGATCTTTGACCAATAAGGATGGGTAAAATTGATTGAAGTTGCCATTTGAATGGATTTATATACATGCCGTTCATATTTTATAATTTTTTATTGCTTGATTATTGATTGTCAAGTCATTTTCCCTAAAGGGTTGTAATTTTGTTCTATTTTATTTTATTTTATTTTTATATCAAATAAATTAATTTTAAAAATGAGTTTTTAAAAATTTTTTGCGGTTCGATCTCAAAGTTTTCATGATGGGGGGGGAAAGGGCTTTACATATTTTTTTATATGTATTTTATGATAGATTGATTTTAATAAACTATACCTACAGTTAAAGTTTAAACGGTAACTTAGTGTCTGAAGGGCTAATGACCATATGCGGAATCGCGCAAATAGTACCGACACTACCACCTGATATCATCTTAGCTTCCATGGTACCTATAATATTAAAACGCAGGATTGTTGTTTTGAGGTGGGTACAATAAATGCATTTAACCCGACCCACATTTTGACCCTTTTCTTTAATACTATTATATTTTGCTCCACCCCAGTTTATATAATCCTCCCTCCGTATCTCTCTCACATCTCTTTCATGGCTTCCATTTGGATTTCATTTTTACTGATGATATATATGATGTGGATATGTGTCATTTTAAGGATCTCTCACATACACCTCTCCCTCTCTCTCTCAAACATAAAACACACAGTCGTTGTGCCGATGGTGTTCTGGATCTCTCTCTAAAACACGTATTTGTAATCGAAGTCCTTGGAACAACAATCCTGCGGTTTAATATTAAAAATATAGCAAGGTATTTTTATCCTTTGCATGATATTTCTTTCAACTATCTTAAATAATTAGGGTTAGGGTTTTGGGTTTCCTGATAATTATGCACGGGTTTGGTTGTCCCCGAAGAAGAACTCGACATCTAGCTTAGTGTTGAAAAATAATGTAAGCAACGTTATAAGGTTTTCTCGGTCGAAAAGGAGCTTGTTGATTAGTGAAGTAACTCTCAAGTTGGATTCTAAGGGAGTGGAGTAGGGCGAAGAGGAGCTTTGTGAACGAACCACTATAAATCACCGTGTCCAGTTTGCATTTTCTTTTACCTTTCTCTTTACTTATGCCTTTACATTTATCGCTTTCCATTTACACTTGCATTATTCTTATGATTATGTGAATTGTTGTGTATGTTGCGTTAGTCATGGTTGTGTAGCTCTTTGTAGCAAACATTGTGAGTGTGGATATATTGGTAGAATATGCGCTAGTTATTGTAAATCTATTATTGACACTTCTCATATTACGTCAAACTTGATTGGTGATTTAATACAAAAGATCTAGTCCGAAAACCTCTTCTGGAGGCGGTCCCTTTAAATCAGGCGGCCCCCTGATGTACTAAGCAGTCCCCATTTATTTATGGACCACCGGCAGAGAGTGATGTAATAATTGATACAAAAGATATAAAGTTTTTAAATGGAAACGTATTCACCCCCTCTACGGTTTCCACAATTGGTATCAGGAGCCACATCGCTCTAGTTTTCAAAACAAATAGTTTTTAAAATAGAGTACGATCCATGTATCAAATTACCCATGAAGGGGGATTAAATATGAAAAGTTTTTTGTTGCTTGATTCACACTAGTTTTGTAATTAAATGTACTTCGTATACTAGCTTGAATGAAAATATTCTCAAAAGAGCTTGGAAGTGTCAACATATGTTTGTCCTACGTCCTTCCATTAAGTCACTAAATGATTTTATACATAAAAACATGTTTTTGGGTCACTGGTGCCGGTCTCCTAAATGTTCGGGTGGCCCCCTAATATATCTGGGAGCCGTCGCCTTTCACAAAAGATATGTGTTGTATAAAAATGGTTAGGAAAATTATTTATATACTCATAAAATATCAAAAACTATGCATAGTATACATAACAACAAATAGTTTTTCGCACAAGCAAAATATATGACAATCTTGAAGTAAGAAATTAACTTGTCATTATTCATCAACCTCACTTTACAATTAGTCTTAGGATTAATGGAACACACTATGCAAATCTTTATTTGTTTTCTTTTAAAAGAGTGTTCGTGAGGATCAAGAAAGATTTCAAATATATATTAACTCATTATTCAAACAATGATTGATATTGTTATCAAATCTAATTGACAAGTTTTCGAGTATGGACAAGAAATCAAATTCTTATTCTTCTAGCTTTTAGATTATATCAAAATGTAACAAGAGATATTATCTTAAACCTACATACTCAATCACACTCGATTGATATGAAAATAATGATATCCTTTTCCAAGACGACACAAATATGCATCAGATCATAACTCACACTTGTGTAAATGATGTCATATTGAGTCTACCTTTCCAATAGTTGTGTTCCAAATATTTGGCAAATATACGCATAAAATTCACAATGAAGTAGGATCGACGACTTGAATGTTTTGTCCAAAATATTCAAGTAATTTACCTTGCACTGCAATTGGTAAAGTCATTATCTCTTAAAAGCCAAACATGAGCAAATGCACAACATATGTAACTTTGCTCAGACAATTCAAAAGCATAACTCAAAAATTAAATTATCTTCTCATCAAATCTTTCTCTTACTTTACCAAATATGCATAATATTTCTTCTTCACCAAATGAGAACCCTTTAACCATCTAAGGTTAGGACTAGGAAAAATTGAACATATTCCACAAACCATTATCGTGCTTTCTTTCAATAAGTGATCGTAAGAGGATCTCGAATATGAAGATGATTATTATTCAAACGATAATCAATCTCATCATTCAATCTAATTACAAGAATAGACTATGAACATGAAATCGAGACTAGGATTTATCTAGATCACAGAAATATCAATCAAATGACCATAGATATTTTTCCATGTCTACATGTTTAACCATCCAAGGTTATTACATGAAATCACGAAGTTGGTTGCAAGACAACAAGATTAGTCATCGAATTGCAATTCAGACTTGCAATGAAGATGTTTCATTAAGTCTAAAGTGTTCAAATGTTGTGTTATTAGCAATTGTCAAATTATACATGCTAAACTTAACACACTCTAAGTAAGATTGACGACTTATAAATTTCCATCAGAAAACTCATAAGTACTCCAACTTGATAAGCAAGTCTTGGATGTCATTTTCGAAAACTCAAACCAAGAACCCTTATAACTTATATAAGCTTCTCCTAATAACCTAATTTCAACACCATATATGTCCCAAATAGTGGGAAAATGATCCTTGCCTAAATTTGGCACATCCACAGATCGATGGATCCTTTATCTTAGATTCATCTTCGGTTTAGGTAAATCTGCCATGTGGCATTAGATTTAAAACATCTTCCTCTTGTGAATCTATTTCTTAAAATTACAACATACATGTAACTAACCTTTAGTAAATCATCATTATTTATACAAAGAAACATTCACAAGATCTATTGAGGTAAATAACCTTATTTGGATTTCTTTCATAAAAGACATGCAAATGTGCATTCTTTGAACACTCTCATTATAGAGCATTACACATTGTCACTCTTAAGCATACTCCTAGGTCCTAGATGACTCATTCTCTCTTATACCTACAACAAATTGCTTACTCTCTCATTTAATCTTAGAATTCCACACATCTTGATTAGGATTAGGCAACCCAGAATTAAAGCATGTTAGTTGAGTCATGTTAGGCCATCTCTGGAAAGATAATACAAATTTTATCTTTGCTACACTTCATTAGGCAAATATAGGAATTCTATTTTGTCTAACATGAGAATGACTACTAGAGAATCTATTGCACTAGAAATTCAATTTGACCTAACGGTTGAATTACTTCCAAGAGTGAAGTTCGGTTCGTGGTATAACCAGTAAAAATAGTCGTGTTTAGCCTGAATTGAGCACCACTAGTGATAGTCTCATATTCATTCTCTAATTTGATTAAATGGCTCTTCCTAAATATGCCTAATGATAGTCTACATCGATAGACTTTGTATCTCATAAGGAGTGCACATTAAGCACGTTGAAATTAGTCTTCTCCTTAGTCAATCTAGACACAATGCACCTCACATATGTGCTTTAAAGTTTCAAGATGATAACTTGCTCCTATGTAATAAAATTATATGCCTTCATGATTATCTTGATGCTCAAGTTTAATTTCTTAGCTATTAAATGCATGTCTATTATAAACACGTTTGTCTTTTTCTAGCAATTTAGATAAAATATCTCTTAGTTTACCTAAATGACACATGCTCCTAAATGTTAAATGCTAACATGTTTTACATGACGATTACATTTAAAATTATCATGTTTTGTACGCGTGATTTTACATGACTTACGTGTTAATTGTACATCTATACTATGTTAGCTTAATGTATGACAATTAACATTAAAATGTCATATAGTCTTACACAATAATCTCGTTCATTATTGTGTCGATGTATGCTTAGATAAACTTGCATGCCTATATCTATATATCTTATGCATCTAGGTATATATATTTTCTCACACTAGAATATTTTTCTTTGCGTCCGTGTCACAAATCTAAAAAGTCAAAGAGAGTCGTAAAATGGTCTTATATCTCCTAGAGTCTTCACTCACACATTCCCTTAATCGTCATCTCGCCTTCTTTAAAATGATCCACTCTTTTGTCAAGGGGAGGTTAGATACAAATCTAATCCACCTCCAATAGGTTTGACAACTTAAATATTTCATCCAAAATATTAAGGTATCTTTAACTTACTGTCGCAAACATTAAAGGTCATATCCAAAAATCTATATTTAGGCCTTTTAACTACTTAAGTTAAAATGCTCTCCTTTTCTCTTCGACGATAACATTTTTTTATCTTCGGCGAAAACATTCTTTCTCATCGACGAAAACATTCTTTCTCTTCGACAAAAACACCCTTTCTCTTCGACAAAAACATCCTTTCACTTTGGATAAAACATCTTTTCTCCTCGACGAAAACATTCTTTTTCTTCAACGAAAACATTCTTTCTCTTCGACGAAAACATTCTTTCCCTTCGACGAAAACATTCTTTCTCTTCGCCGACATTCTTTCTTTACCCCTCAAGCATGAATCATCAAATCATCTTCGTCTAGGTTTAGGAATGATGGAACACATTCCGTAAATGTCTTTTCTCACCTCAAATGGTGTTTTCACTTCCAAACGGTTCTTCTCACTTTCAAATAGTATTCGCATTTCTAATAGTCATTTCACTTCTAATAGTCATTTTACTTCTAATAGTCTTTTTGCTTCTGATGTTTCATCTCACTCCTAAACATTTATTTTCACTTCTAATAAGTCTTCTCACCTCTAACATTTCTTCTCACTTCTAAATGTTTCTTCACTCTTCTAATAGTCTTGTTACTATTAAAACTCCTCCTATATCTCCTGACAACTTAATTATTTCATCCGAAATATTTAAGTCATTTACGAAATGCAAATGTCGCTCCTTCGAAAAACTTTCCACTTTCTAGAAAGTGAAGAACATAAAGAAGATATTCAATCTTTAAGTGTTATTGAGTCACCACATTGTTACGTCTCTCATTTCCACCATAAAAGAACTGCAACCTCGTTTCATATACCCACCTTTCTTCCTCAACAATAACAACCAACAAAACACCAAACAAACCTCTGAATTCCTAATTATCCACCTTTGTCTCGATAGGATCACATGCACATCAATTGTTAGTGCAAATCATATATCAATCATTTCTGACAACCTCTTGTCAATATCTTCCTTCTTTAGTCTCGCTCATCCTTCCCCACTTTTTAGCTCTTTGGAATCTTTTTCATTCTCATCTAAGAGCATATCATCTCCATCGTCGTCTTATCTTTCTTTTTATCCTTTTAAAGTATATATCTTGGCATACCTCGCCAAGATATTAAGTGTCATTCATCTCCCTTTAAGAAGTCATCCTCATAATATTTGTGTGTCAACCAATAAACGAATCCCACTCTCGTTTATTAAAAGTCGGTTGAATCTTAGTCCTTAAGCATATGTCTTGATTCTTTCATTATTTAGATTGTTGATTGCATGTGTCTAGTTTCTAAATCCCTTTTAACATGTCATATTTTAGAATAATAACACCTAAAAGTGCATGTCTAGTTCCCCGCTAATATCTTGCTATATATATGTGCACTTGTCTACTAACTTTGTTTTGTAGCACACATCCATATCTTTATTCCTTGGTTGCCTAAACAAAAGGGAGCATACATCAAGGGGAGCACTTGCAAGCATTCTACTTATTTAAATTGCATTGAACTTCTTGAGCATCAATGGTAATTTATTTGATTCATGGATCCTTTAGAGTCAATATACAAGGAATGTAATTATCATGGGGATGCAATGAGCAAAGGGGAGCTAGGGTATATGTGGATAAATAGGATGGAGTTGGTTAAACCTTGATGATAGAAGACTTCACTAAGATGATGATGCAAGCTCACCTTTATAGGAAGATAGGATTGGGTATTGTCAAATACGATGAAGGGCTCATCCATACTCTAAATACTTCACCTCATCTGCTTCAAAGTTACCTTCAACCTTCAGGTTTCTTCTCATACTTTCCACTTATATACTTGAAGTACCTACAATTCTATCATGCCTTCTTCTTATCTATCACGACCTCTTCTAAAATATCTAAGAAACACAAAACCATCTCAACCTCATTTCTCATGTTTTCTTCTCATTCCTCCAACCAATATACTTGGAGCACGTACCTTTTCTTTATTCCTTCAACTTATACACTCGAAATACTTACGTTCTTCTCATGTCTTCCTCTCATATCTAATGACCTCCTCTTAACTATCCAAGAAACACAAAAATCACCTTCAACCTTTATTTCTCACGTCTTTTTCCTCATTCCTTCAATCTATATACTTGGAGCAACCACCTTCCTTTCATTCTTTCACACTACATATACTAGGAGCACCTACCTTCTTCTAATTCCTCCAACATATTTACCTTACACACTTACCTTCTTCTCATACCTCTAAACTACATGCTCCTACCTATATCTAAGAAAAACCTTTTTGTTTCGACAAAAGGGGGAGAAGGAAAGTAAATGCGTAACTTTTAAACTTTACTATGTTTTATAGTTTACATATTTTGTCATCATCAAAAAGGGGAGATTGTTAGTGCAAATATTAGGATATTTAATCTATACATTCTCTTTATGTTTTGGTGACGACAAACATGTAACTTATAAAACATAACTTAAAGTTCACAAGTTACTCGTAGATGCATACTTCAATTCACGGATACATCACTATCCCTATCCACCACAAGTATACATTTATCAACTCAATCTCGACATCCTAAGACTCTTACTCATATGGGCTTCACTAGTTGGACCGGGCCAAGCAAACAGGCTAGCCCATTAAGGCCCAATAGAGTTTGGCCCATTAAGGCCTATTAAGGACCATTAAGGCCTAATCAAAGCTTCTAAAAGATAGAGGAAAACTAGTGATTTCAAATTTGAATTTAGCTTCTAGAAGATGGAGGGAAACTAGCTAATTCAAATTAGAATTAAGCTTCTAGAAGATGGAGGGAAACTAGTTGGTGCATGCTTTTGTCCAAACCCCCTTTTACCCATTAGACAAAAGAGACCTCTCCAAGTCAAGACTTCCCTATAAAATCCCAATGCTTCCTCCTCCTCCTCTTGATGTAAAAACCCAGGAAATCCCTCCTCCATATACATAGAATTTCTTACTTCTTCTTTGATCATGGTTCTAGCATAAGGTATGGATCATGGTTACATTCTATGTTAGTTCTACTAGTACTAAAGGGTATGTAGTGAAGTATAGTATGTCTCTACATGAAAGTGATCATTCTTGATTACTTGTATATCATGTAGTAGATTGGGTTGCATAGAAATGATTAAATTTTATCACTTGTATGTCATAAGGTAGATTTAATTTCTATATTGTAATTCTTGTGTATTTGTGTAGATCCAGATAGTGTATAAATCTGAAAGTAGTGTTTGTGTGTCGATTAGTATTTTAGGCCTCAAAATATATTGGTGAAGTGGTAGATTGGTTCTAGCTAAGATTTGGACTCGACATTTACCTTAGCGTCGGAAAATATTATAAGTGACGCGGTTTATGTGTTTAGGCCATAAAACACAATGTTTGTTATGTAGGGCCACAAAACATAACAGGTTTGGTTGTCGGAAAATAATGTTTCTCCGCCGAAAGAGAGCTTGTTGATTAGTGAAGTAACTCTCGAGTTCGATACTCGGGGAGTAGAGTAAGGAAAAGAGGAGCTTCGTGACCAAACCACTATAAATCACCGTGTCCGATTTGCATTTTCTATTACCAATCTCTTTACTTATGTCTTTACATTTATCGCTTTACTTTTATATTTGCATTGTGCTTATGATTGTGTGAATTGTTGTGTACGTTGTGTTAGTCATGATTGTGTAGCTCTTTATAGTAAACATTGTGAGTGTGAAAAAATTTTATTTGCTAAATATTTATTTAATTATTATTTTTTTAAATAAATTGTGTAATTCTAGTTATTCGGGTCAACCCGAAAACCCAACCGAATTCAAATTCGGTTTTTAATTCTGTTCGGTTGAATCCTAGTTCGGTTCAGTTTAGTTTTTGGATTGACCCTAAATTTTTTTAACCAAACTAACTGAATAACCCGATAACCGAACCGATCAACACCCCTAACCCATTAAGGTGAAAAGAAACAGGGCCCCCGGCCTGTAACATCTACTAGGTTGACGCTATATTATAAAAGTATCTTCATTCGTTATTTACATACCGCCGGAACAAAATGTTAGAGTTGATTTATTACACAGCGCCAGCAAAAAATAATCTCTGATTGATTGATTTATTACACAACACCGGTTTAAAAGTTGTCTCTGATTCACTTATTACACAACGTCGACATAAAATTATCTCTGATTGATTGATTTATTACACAACGTCGGTACAAAAGTTGTCTCTCATTAACTTATTAAACAACGCCGACACAAAATAATCTCCGATTGATTGATTTATTACACAACGCCGGTACAAAGTTGTCCCTGATTCACTTATTACACAACACCGACACAAGTTATCTTCAATTGATTATTACACAACGCTGGCAAAAAAGGTTAACTCGGATTAAATCTTTCTTGCCACCATTTATTATTAATACAATTTTTGTTGTTTTTATATTAGATGGATGCATTGATAATCACCCAAGCAGATCTAGATCATGTTAACAACACTGGCATTACTCTCGAAGAGTTAGCACAAAACTTTGACGGTCAGAAATTTTAATTTTTTTCTCTTTTGCCATAATACTTTGCAAGTTTGTTTGTAATGTGTTTTTTATACCTTTAGGTTTGTGGTGACAAGTTTTAATAGTGAGGGTTTTTTTATATCTTTAGATTAGTGGTGACACCGTGGCAAGTGTTAATAGTTAGGGTGTTTTTATATATTCACTAGTAAAATTTTTTGGTCGTGCTAAGCTCGGCCCGAGAAAGTTAAAATAACAGCAATAGCATTGTCTAATGAAAAGTAGTAGTATTGGGTATCTAGCTGGTTGAAAATTCACATACATATAAGACAACGACAATGAGTATAGTTTACAACATAACACCAAATTGATGCAAATTTTCTTCTTTTTATATAACTACTCACTAGGGGTGTTAACGAATCGAGCTTTTAATGAGCTACTCGAACTCGAGCTCATTTAACTCGAGTCGGGCTTGATAATTTTAGAGCTCGAAACGAGCTCAAACAAAATGTAGAGCTCGAATAATTCCACGAGCCGAGCTTTTTAAACTAGTATTTAGCTCGGCTCGTTCGGCTCAAAAGTTCATTTAGTTATTCGAGCCGAATAAGCCTAAACGAGCTACTCGAGCTAAAAGAGCCAAACGAGCTACTAATCGAGCTCAATATGTAGTTTAAAAATATTTTTATGTAAAATTTTAATTACTATTAGTATTATAGGTTAAACTTAAAACTAAAACTAAAAAATGTTAAGCTTTAATCACATCAAAAATTTACAATTTAGTTTTTATTTTTATATAAGAATAAACTAGTAAACTTGGGCTTTTGTTTTTATAGACCTTACATTGCCTTCTTTTTGTTTCACTCATCCGATGTGGGATGTGAAGTAAAATCTTTATTCTATTCTCTTCTTTTACATTCAATCTTACAAGCATTTTTTAGATTGTCAATATATATGAATAAATTTTTTTTTTGAACGGCAATTGTGGCTACATGGCCTCTAGCCAAGAAGGCATAGAGAGCCCACATAACCAGGTTGGGTCCAGCCCAGAAGGCAATGGCACCCTTCCCTTTACGCACGCGGGAGGAAACCCCTATCGCCCTAGACAAGACTCGAACTTGAGACCTTGCCTAGGAGGGTAAAACCTCCATACCATTAGACCAAATGCCCGTTGGTAATATATATGAATAAATTAACCTTAATTAGTTTTAGTTATGTGTCAAATAAATTATTACTCATATATATTCATTGATCATATAATTGTTAACATTAGTTTTATGTTAGTTAAGTGTTTTATAAGGAAATAACCAATATGTTTAATAACACTTTATCATATATATAAATGAATGAAATTCAACCATAAATACCACTAAGAATTATGAATAAATAGATAATTTTAATGAAACTCGCTCGTATGGCTCACGTGATGTTGGGAGTTATATCGAGGTTTTTGTAATCAGAAATACAACATATGTATGTATATTGTGTACAAACGATTCCTTTTTATGTCTTTCACGCTTACACATAAAAGATACATATGATATAACATAAACTCATTGTGAGGTTGCTAAACACAATTGGTTCATGGTTGTTAGACTATAGAACATAAACAACGTTATCATCTCGAATCTATTTGATGATGAAACATAAAGATTATTGTTGGTAACATTCTTGTGAAATTCTTATTATCAGTTTAGTTATGATTTAACTGACACTTACACTTGTTTAAATCATATTAACTAATTGGTAGAGTTATGATTATGGTTTAATGATTATAACCCATTACATGTGAATACAAACGTGTTTCCGCATACACATAAAATGTCTCTTATATGAGCATTTAAACAAATAAAGATATACATACATTCTTACATATGATACATACATATATTTACAAGAGACATATAAAGATACATAAATACACATACACATACGCATAAACTGATTTTAGTTAGCGAATCAAACAATTCAATATATATTCAAGCTTATTAAATATTTTTTTGATCTTGACTCGAGCACGAATAACAAAATTTCCTCGGCCAGTTTCATGAATTAAGCTTACAACATCACCATCAACATAGTATAAGAAGACAACCAACTTTAAAACTAATCATACATCACTTAAAAACAAATATACCCACAAAAACCAACATCACACACACACAACTCACTTTTATTTCTTCATTGACTTGGTCTTAAGAAATACGAACTTCTCTATCTTTGTGACCAAAGACGCATCTAATAAGGGTGTGTGTAATAAAAAGGACATGTGGTATAAGGGAAAGACACGTCTTACCCTCTTATTACCACTCTAAAATGAGTGTGAGAGTTTTGAAAGGAGACGCATCCATGCTATAAGTGCATCTTAAATATGCGGTTTTAGATAATTCTCACTCTTTTCTTT
Organism: Tanacetum coccineum; assembly: GCA_026074375.1. Taxonomy (NCBI): domain Eukaryota; kingdom Viridiplantae; phylum Streptophyta; class Magnoliopsida; order Asterales; family Asteraceae; genus Tanacetum; species Tanacetum coccineum. The sequence continues at coordinate 4,753 of BQNB010125753.1, read as the reverse complement.
TTAGTTTTACTTTTAGTTTTATCATAACTCTAATATAAGTTTTGCTAAACGTCAAGTGTACCTATAATGATACTTAAAATGTGCATCCTCCTTACTCATAAGTAGAACTACTAAAATGTTAAACCTTGGCCAACTGTAATCGTGTTTGTATTTTGCAAGAATGCAAGTATCACTTTTTATTCATTTTTCAAATTTTGTATTTTAAAAATATATAATTTATGTCTTGAAATTTTTGTGTAGTGGTTGTATATTAGCTAATTAAATACTAAAGATGAAAAAGTGTCCTACATTGAAAATGATAAGAAAAAAAGAAAAGAGATGGGTACTATCTATTTGTGCTTTAAAAATTATAAGTACGAGTATAATACACTTTTGTGCTTTAAATGCAACCTAGTGTTTATTATAAGTAGCGGTGTTAACGATCCGACTCGAGTCGAGTGTTGGCCTAAACGAGCTAGGCTTGTTTATTAATTACTCGGCTCGAGCTCGAATAAACTTTTATAAATTGGCTCGAGCTCAAACTCGAATATTTTTTTGCTATTCGAGCTCGAGCTCGAAGCTCGTTTAAATTTTTTTAATCCTACAATAGACTAACACAAGCTCATATATAGTTAATAAACGAGTCTACCAAGTTTGTCGAACAACAAAATAATATTCGAGTTCGAGCTCGAACCAATTTATAAAAGTTTATTCGAGCTCGAGTCGAGCTCGAGCGAGTAATTAATAAACAAGCCTAGCTCGTTTAAGCCAAAACTCGACTCGGATCGAATCGTTAACACCCTACTACTCACCTTACCATATGATCTCTATTCACTTATCATAATATTTTCATACTCAATATAACTACTCACCATAGGGTCATGGGTATCTCTTAATGAACATCTCATTTTGTTCCCTACAACATACTATACATTCTGACAGTATCACCCAACCTCTCCCTTACAAGTTAATTACAACTTACAACACATGTTGGCATTCTATAAGTGCATTTTTTCTAACTATTGTTTTTGTTTTCTATTCTTTGAAATCACTTATCTCTTTAATATTCTGTTGGAATATGTCCATCGTAAATAAATATATGTCTGAATTATTTATTCGAGCCTAAGGAGACGCACACGTTAATACGTAAACAATGTTTAAATAGTGTTTTAAGTAAACAATAATTAATATATTAGTTATAAGTTTAAATGTTAAACATAAGGGACTAATATGTAAATCGAGAAAAAGGAAAGTGGGGTCCCCCCATCTCCCTTTGTAACCGGCCATACACACACCCCTTGGTGGGCTTGGGCTTGATTTCTTTTCCTCCAAGATTTCTAGCACTATATAAGGAGGCCTTGGGATGCATTAGGGATATGTGTGTGTTTTTATGTGATAATAATCCCTAAATCTCTCCCTCTCTCCCTCCTTGTATTCGGCTAAAACAAACACCCTTAGGGTTTTGTTTTTCTCTTTTCTCAAGTATTGATTAGATCTAAGACTATTAGTACTAGCATACTTCATTGTTTGCTACGAACGTATTGTGTGTGGAAGCTTAGAAGGATCTTCTTTTAGATCTTGGGGATTCACGCGTTGTTATTATACACACGCGTATATTGAAGACGGAGTTGTCGGTTACCTCTTAACGGTGTATCGATTCGAGCTAAAAGGTACATATCTTCAATCTCTTGTTAATTATTGTATTCTACATGTAATCTATTTATTCCGTTGCGTACTCGTGATATTTAATTGTTAATAAAGTTAATTGTTAAATAAAAGATCCATGATAAAATCATGCAAATCTATCATGGATTGATATTATATATTAAAAATCTTGTTAATTGTTAAAAGATTTGGTTTAAATATGATCTAGATTCACATAAATTTTAAATATTTTTCTTAATTGGTAAGATCTATGATTCTAGAATTCGGGAAGACCCTTATCATTGAATCAATGGGGCTTAAAATTGTTAAAAGATTTATGTGCTATGTGGTGTATATTTATATAAGGCTTACGCAATCGACTTTGTCGATGTTTGTG
>BQNB010125752.1:0-19714 GCA_026074375.1 Tanacetum coccineum | reverse complement strand
AATGACTTAATGCTATCAGCAGAAGCGAACATTACTAACAGCAGGAACGACACTTGGTCGTTTTCAATAAGTTCCAACAATTATTTAGATACTTTTTGTACTAGCTACTTGACTTTATCACACACTCACCCAAGCAAAACAGTTAACTTTCCCACTTCCCTAGCTAGTCAACCCATCTTCCCCATTCTAAATCTCCATTTTCTTTGACCAAAAAAACACGAGAAAAAATATTGGAACTCCTTTTTATTGGCAATCAGAGAGAGTGTCGAGGGCACACTGACTTTTTACTTGAGGGCACTGCACTTTTTCTCTACCAATATGATTTTCTTTTCGCATGTCCGTAAGATGTTCGTTGGGGTCAAAGCCCCCCACTGCCATACATGTGGCTCCGCCCCTGGTCAAGAGGACGATGACTTAATTCATTAAAGAGCCCATAATAATTCCATCTGTATCTATCACTCAAACATACCTAACCTAGACTCATACGCCACAACAAATCCCTACTACATTAATTCAATAAAGCAATTGCATTAATAGCACACAAACACACAGACAAACACTTTTCGACAACTAATACGCTCTGCCCGTAACCTAACCTAATTTAACCTCATATGCAACTAACATCTACCTATTGCATCACTTAACTACTACATTAATCATTAAAACATACAAAAATTTGTTTTTTGGCAAATAAAGCTCACTTAGCCTAACCTAATCTAACTTTATAACAACTAACATCTACCTACTGCATCACTTCACTTCATACAACAACTGCATTAATCATTCAAACACGAAAAAAACTTTTTAAGCACATAAAACTCACCTAGCCTAAGCTAATGTAACCTTAAATTACACAAACAATAACCTACTGCATCACTTAAATACAAAAAATTCATACAACAGACAAATATAACCTACTCCATCACTTTTTAACATTTACTGCATTAGTATTTCAAGTGCATCACACAAAAAACACATATAAACAATATTTTAGTTAATCAAATTAACTAAATCGATAAGTAATCGAACCTGGGTGACTCGATAATTAAAATAAGGATCAAATTCATGAAAAACCTCAATTAAAGAAACAAAGATAAAATCATGATTACGTCATCAATTACAAATTAAAATCATGATTACTCATCAATTATACCAAGAACAAACGGATCAAGAATGCGAGAACTCCGATCAAAAGTAAAATGAAGATGCGAGCACATTTCCGAATTCGAAACAAAGAGAAGAATTAATGTTTTATGCTATGAATCATCATTGATAAATTAGGGTTCTATGTGTGTTTTTAGAGAGAGAAATACGATGGGAGAAATGACGACTCGTTGTTGTAATAGGGAGTCCAAGGATTGATTGTGTAAATTATCCTATTATACAATTGCCCCTAATGTTTCATTTATTTACAAAACTACCACCACTCATTTTCATCTTGATAGTTTTGATCCAACGGTTGAGATGACTTCCTATCCTTTTTTGATTCGCTTTACTGATCCAACGTTGAGATCTCTCCTATCAACATTTACATTATAGATGACTTTTTTCACTACTACACAAAACACCTCATATATATACATATCTACACACACAACCACACATGTATAAAATATATATATTATATATATATATATATATATAGTATATACATAATATGAATAATATGTTATAAACATATATAATGTCTAACACATATATATATAAACATACATATATAATATATATATATATATATATATATATATATGTATGTATATATATATAATATAATATATACATGTAATACACACAACACAACACACGCACACGACATGACAACAAACACACACACATATAATAAGTATAATATATATATATATATATATATAATATATGGGAGGGGCGGGCGGCCATATAAAAAAGGTAAAAGGATAATTTTTTAGTTTTCATACTTATCCTACAAGAAATCAAATTCCTACCTTATAAAAATCAAATCAATATTATTTTTTTCCCTTCTCCTATGTCAACTCCCATCTCTCTAAAACCCTAACCTCCATCAAAATTTTTCTTAAACTCTCAAGAACAAGGTTTGATTATCTTTTTTCGACTCTTATTTAAATTGAATTTTTGTGTTCTTAAACATACATTTATTTTAATTATTGTATTTATTTCTAACTCATAATGATGGACTTAAAAGATGATTAATCTCAGTAGTTACTTTGTATAAAAAAATAAGTGGTAGGCGTTTCGTAATGATTTTACTTTGTTAATTATGGTTTTTACGGGTTAAGGGGAGTGTAAATCGAAATATAGTTGTTGATCAGAATTTTAGGTTGGATTAAAAGGGGCATAACTTGGTGATAAAAATGAGTTTGTTATGTTTCTTGGCTCTAAACATAAGTACAAAGAGTCTACTTTTTGAAAAATCTGGCCTCGAATCAATTGGACAAGTATGGGTCAGTCAAATAATTTTTGCAAATTAAGTGGTCGAATCTGATTTTCTGGGCAGATTTAGGTCAGTTTGGAGTTATTAAAACCCCCCTCAAATACTCAAATATTTAGGTCAGTTTGGTTCTAAACATATTTTGATTTGTCTAAGTATTTTATAAAAATTCCAACATTCTGGTGTGCGAACAGGTCAATTTTGGACTTTTTTTTGTCTAATTTATTAAAAATAATAGGACACATATTTGGGCAATGGAAAAATTACATGAGATACTAAACTCATTGAAGTATATGATATATGAATATGCGACTCGAATTGGTTAATTTAGTATTTTATAAAAAATTCATGAAGTGACACTAAAAATCTGCATAAAACTGTTGGGATGTACCGTGAGGGTATATACAAACATTAAAAGTCCATCAATTGTGAGTTACATAGATAAGGCTGTAAAGCCTTGGTCATGTGTAACTTGGTTAATGTTTAATGTTTAGAATAATAGCTTGGATCTATGCATTCAATTGTGATTGTCAAGGTGAGTTTTCGTAGCCCTACTTTTTAATTGTTTTCCTTGGCGGAAAATAGTACTCAAATATGTTTTTAAATATTTTAGTGTTGTGCTTAATTTGATTTAATGTTTTTGGAGAAAGTGTGTGGTTATATTGCTATCTATGTGTGCTTTCTGTGTGTACTTGGGCATATGAGTTGCCAGTGCAATTCCAGCCTGACTATGTGACTCATGATTGAACGTGTTCATTAATGTAGCATATGTGTACGTATAGTTGGATAGAGATTTCCCTTTGTGATTTGAGTTGAAATTGGGATTTGATGATTGCGCGTGTTCGTTAGTTGCTTGCACATGAGTATGATCCACTAATGTCCTATTCTTATGAAATACACAACAAAAGTTATTGTTTTATGCTTAAACCTACGAGTTCACCAACTTTATGTTGACATTTTTGAGTATCCATTTTCAGGTGAAGGTATTAATGATGTTTGAAGAAGTCGAGTGTGCATGGCTAGAGAGACCCTAGGCTTCTTGCATTGAATTCATACATTTTATTTGGATTTTGTATTTTATACTTAAGATATTTTGATTGTGGTACTTTAACATTTTGGATTTTATTTTCTATGACTGTATTGTTATGGTTATGATTAACCTTGATACAAGTCCCCTCTTGTGTTGGATGTCGCATGGCATTTTGATTTTGATTGCATTTAGTGATTCTTTACTATTATATCAATGTTTTATGATGATCCCTCTCCATTGCACCTCGCGTTTCCGCCTTGGCGGGGTGTGACACCGAAGCCACCAAGAAACAAAAACCAAAGGTCTTTTGTTGGAGGATCTTGAGGCGATAGTGGTGAATAAGAAGAAAAGACCAAAGACGAAATGTGTCTTATGGCTCAAGCATCTAATGAGGTACTTTCCGAAACTGAATTTTATAGTGATGATTTATTGTCAATAGATGACCTTGAACTAGATAGTGACTATCACTATTTAAGCAAAATAAGTTTAAAAGTCATAAAAAAAATAAGTCACTAAAAACTATTAGAAATAGGCTAGAAAAAGAAATACTTGAATTAAAAGAAAAGGTTTCAAGATTAGAGAAAAACAAAAAAATCCACATCGGGTGTACAACGTGTCAAAAACTTGTGTGTGAAAACGAGAAACTCAAAGAGGAAGCGTCTAATCTTACTAAATTTGAAAAGAGTACTCACTCACTTAAGAAAATGTTAAGTTTTCAAAAATCCCTCGTAGACAAATCGGGTTGTAGAATATCTTAACACATGTATGATAGGATTCACTTTGGGTTTTTAGAGAGAGAAAGAGATGGTTGGATGAACACTTAGAGAGAGAAAGAAAAAGGATAATATTAGCTTAGTGTAATGTGAGAAATGAACAACCAACACCCTCTCCATGTGTGGAGAGGGTTTATATATATCATACCAAGGTCGGCCATGGGCCCTTAGTGGGATTGTCCATTGGCCTTTGGCGCGGTTAGCTTACTAACATAACATTACTAACATAACATTACTAATTACTACGAGCTATGACTACCTATATTGGAAGTGACCGATACTTTTCCGTATTTCTAACAATCTCTCCCTAAGGGAGGTCACTCTAATTTACAAAAATTTAAACCTAGCATATTATGCTTTCACTTCGGTCTTGAGCTCGTAGTCTTTAACTTCAATCATTAACTTGTGATTTGATGTAGTGATCATAGACTTTAGATGTGAGCTTGTTGCTTTATCTTGACTTGAATGTGAGAATGTGATCTTGAACACCTTGAGATCATCAGCCAAGCATAATCTCGTTTCGCCATCTTGTAAAATTTTCCATCTCGTGAACTTGTGACTTCTGGACCGACATGCTCATACCTTTCTTGATTTGATAATCTTGAAAAGCTTTAATAATGCATCTGTCTTGAATTTTTTAACTATAACACTTCGTCTATTCAAGAAGGACGTATGGTGTCAGAGTAGCAGAAGTCTTGAAACATGTACTTGAGCTTTCATGATGTCTTTATATTTGTCGGTTGGGTATGAGCATGTGGCTATGAATCTTGTGAGTCAGCTGGAATCAGGTACCTCCATCACCATCTTTACATATTCTTGAAATAAAACAGTTAGAAAAAAGAAGGGGGGACGGAATTGAATCTTGTCATTCGCCTATGGTTGGTTGGAGTTAACCTTCGTATCCGTGTGGGATTGACTGTGATTAGATATTATTCATTTAAGAAATCTTCATTACAGATTTTATTTGTAGTATTGAATCTTTCTAACACATATGTTTTAGATTCATCGTACTCAGCATGTTCTCATTATCGGAATGTCTCAAAGCAGGACCAACACTCGCTTATGAGTAAAACAGTGTGTTACTGTCTCCACCGATTGAAATAAATATCTAATTTTGAAAACTCAATCGAAGTGCTCACTTGCTATAAGTTGTTTTTTTGAACATCGAGAGTGGTAATCTTTTCAAAAATTCATCACAATCTTCAATTATAACTTAGAGTAGTTTGATTCTTATGAGAATGTTGGCGAATTTTACTTTGAGTTGATTATGCAAAACATATTAAAGATGGAGGACCTACAAGACAAAGCTGGAATAACATTAATGCTGATTAAAGATTAGTCAAACAGTATTTAATGCTCAGCTAAAAGATAAAGATCAACATTAATGCTGATTGAAGATTAGTCAAATAGTATTTAATGCTGATTTATAGTTTCCTAATTTTATTTTGATTAATATCTGTCTTGTAAGCCTACCCTCTAGTATATAAAGAGGGGTAGGCATCTAGTATTGATTAACCATTCATAGTAGACTTCTCCAATGAGAGTCTAGAAAGCATAGAAGTGTGTGTAATAGTTAGATAGCTTGTCGAATGATTAATGTCAGGAATAGTTTCATAGTCGACTGATTAAAGTCAAATAGTTTATTAGTTTGAATAAAGAAAACCTTATTAGTAATGTTGATTGTGTTCTTATTTCATATTCCGTTGTGCTTAATCAATCAATGTTATTCATACCCTAGTTGAGTCCAGATTCTTGGATTTTTCAATTGGTATCAGAGCGGGTTGCTCTTTGTATATTGGATTAAGGTTTTATGGTAGAAGAATAAAGAAGAAACTAACAGCGGGACGCGTTTGGATCTTGATTGATAAAGATGTTTATGGCTCGTTTTGGAGATTATTGAAGAGACATTTTGATTATTAACTTATTTGATGTTGTAGTTGAGTTTTCTTCCAGGTTTTGTGTTCTTATCATATCTTAAAGGAGTGGTCACCTTTAAGATAACTTGTTCGTGATTATAAGGCGGTGACGAAGACTTGATGAATCTAGCAAAGGTGTACGATCTACCTTATGATGCTTACTACGTACATTTGCTATCACTTTTGAGTTACGTTTTTGTGCTCAGTGTCTCATTTAATATGAGTTAATGAGGATTTTGTCAAGAGGACATAGGTCTATATATACATAGCAGGTATGTGACTAGACGTCATGTGGATAATAAACAAGATATAAGACACAAGTTTGGGAAATTCAACTTCTTCAACAAATTCGTATTATTCATTTTTCTTCATCATTGATAATTTGCTGCTTGGAGCCTACTAAGTCCATGATTCAAGAGATGGTAAACATGTTAAGGGGAAGCTTATTGTTTATTTACCATCTACATGCACTCCTATTTGATTATTGACCAAAAGGGGTAAGAGTGCAGGGATTTCAGGGGCTGTTCTTCATCCACCAATATTAGCTTCAGGGGAGCTTGTGCTTATTGGTTTTGTCAATTATCAACTAGGGATGATTGTGGGATATTGTACTTGGAGTTGATTAAGGAACAAAAAATATTAAAGATGGAGGACCCTACAGAAAAAGCTGGGAATAAAAATTAATGCTGATTAAGATTAGTCAAAAACAGTATTTAATGCTCAGCTAAAGATTAAAGATCAAATTAATGCTGATTGAAGATTAGTCAATATAGTATTTAATGCTGATTTATAGTTGTCCTAATTTTATTTGATTTATCTTGTCTTGTAAACCCTACACCTCTAGTATATAAGAGGGGTAGGAATCTAGTGTTGTTCTATACATTCATAGTTAGATCTCTCCAATGAGAGTCTTAATAGAAGAACACTCGTGTGTGTTTATTAGTTAGCATTGTATTGATGAATGATCAACATCTATATGGATTAGTTAGTTTATGTATAAAACCTTGTTCATTACATGTTGTTCTTATTTGTTATTCTGCTTCGTGATCAAATGTTATGATATCTAGATGGCAATCGATCTATGAATCTACAATAGGTTTTCTACATAGAATCGACACATCCGTTTCTTTCTAGTGTCATAAGTTTGATTTCTATAGAAATCGCACAAGTCACCTACCTTGAGCTTGTTTGATGTTATGCTCAAGCAGATTTCCATCTGTCATAGTGAATGGAATCAACTTCAGATGTTTGCACTAATCACAAGGAGAATGTGTAGGACTCCCCCTTAATATGTTTAGTTGTTATTCATCATGTGTGACCTTAGCAAGCTTGATTTGACAGTGTTCCTAATGAGATTTATGGATGATCTCTTTTGGCTCTAGACTCAATAGTGCACTTTAATTTTAGTGATCGAAGGCTGGAGCGGACTGCCACCTTTTCAATATCAACTAACTCGGAGTGAGAAAGTGATGAACTACGGGTAATCTCTGTAGTATGAAAACAAGAGTCTGTTAAGAGACCTTGAGTGGCTAGGGAGGGTTGTGCATAGCGTCACTAGGTCCATGACTGTCTTCAATGTCAGACAACAACTTAGTGTTATCTGACAGTTTATGTATTGACCCGGTTCTGCCTAGTAGTTATGGAGGACTCTTTCTTTTTTTCACCTCTTTATCCATAAATTTCTTTTTCTTCTTAAGCCCCTTCAATGCTTAACGAGATTCCAAAACTATCATTGTTGGGTTTGTTCCAGTGTTAGCTCCGTCTCAGTCGGCATTATTCATGATTCTCACTTTTTCTCCTTTTGTATCATACCTAAGGACTTCTACACTAACTAGTGGATATCCCTGGGTAGATCCCTTTGGTTCTGGTTAGATCATGGGATTTGAATTATATGTCTAACCACCTTATAACTCCATAAATTTAAGTACATGGTCGGTCTTTAGGGTATTCCATCTCAATCAAATCAAAATCATTGAAAAAATTCAATCAAAGTGTTTGATATAAATATCAAAAGATTTACACTTTGAGAGTTTTTCATCATCACTAAAAAGCTCCCCCTTAACATGTGCACTGTAATCGTAGTACATGCTAAGTGTTGGAGTGCATTGAGTCCATTTTATATGATCACATGACAATACAATTAAGATTCAGTTTAATCATATTTTCTCCCCTTACCCAAAATGTTAATCGCTTGATTTCTTTTTGAATTTCAATTCGATTAATACGTTCGTGGACAAAATGTTACATAATCACTATTAGGAACATTTTAATGCTCCCCCTCAAGTTGTGAGGGTATATAAGACTGTGTTGAGTATAATAATTTGAAAATTTGTGAATTTACTAAGAAATTCTTGAAAATTTTATACTCGAGCACACCTTATTTTCATCATAAGTCTACACTACATATATATAAATTCACAAGTTTATGATATACGAAATGACCTTTGAGATATGAACACAATATGACAAAGTCATATTGTTCTTTGCAGCAGTCTGAGGTCAGTTCCATAGAGTCTACCGCCAACAAATTTCTCTAAACTCCTCATCATCCTCCTTTCCTTTAGTAGCTTGTTGATGTCATTGATCATGAAATGAGCTATTTTCTTTTCCAATGTGCTCCATCTTCTCTTTGGCAAGTACTCCATGTCGATATTCTTGGTAGTTTCTTCCAGCGAAGAAAGAAGTCTTGTTAACGTGCCATCACTGAACTTGTATAGTTCGTCGGAGCGCGTCAACCTGTTCCTCTCGAAGTCGTCGACATAAATGAATCCTTGAGGGTCTTTGTATGGAGTGTACGGGGTGGCTTTTTTTTTGACCTAAGTCTTCTTATAGTATCAGGACTTGGTGACTTGGATCTTCTTTGATAACGTTCAACACCAAGTTGAAGTTTCATCGACTCGCTTCTGAATAACCAAACTTTGGTATAATTTCTAAGGGGCTATTTGTCGAAGGTCAGCAAACATCATCCCTGAATGATTTGTGAGCCGATTTCTGAACCACAAGAATTTACATATCCTCGTTATCATTGATCTGGGAAATCGTGGAAAGTCACCTTCTTGAATCTGTATAATGCGTTTCATCTCTTCTCACTACAATTCTTTCTGTACCGCGTTATCTATTGTTTTCATCTTTTCCTTGACATGAGTGACTGACAGAATACGTTTTGTAGAATATAAATCTCCTTCTTGATTGGCTGCTCTTGCATATGCATAGAGGACTTTCGTTGTCTCTCCAGTGTGAAATAACACACAAAAGCCATGTTATCATAGGTAAATTTAAATGGACTCCATATGTTTGGACATCATGTCTTCATGACCTGGATGATCATATTGAGCGGCCTTTGTTTGGTAGTAGACGTCGTGTTAGTAATTAGTCGAAACCTCCTCTTGTAGATATTTGAGATCATTATTGATGAAGTATTCAACTGGTACTCTTTGACGATTTCTACGCATGATCAAAGGAAGGGGTTTGGAGAGATCAAATGGATAGTCACCGACTTCTAGATTCTCCCAATCAAGTTTTTCTAAGAGAGCCTTGTAGCATTCTTCAAAGTCATTTTCTAATTTAGCATAATTCATACTTGTTTACGTGTGCCTTGAGAAGTTGATACGTAGTCCTAGCCAAAATTTCTTAAGTTAAATCCTCAAATTTTAACCCATTCATTAATGTATCCATATAAGTATATTAGAGTGCTCATCTATTCATCAAAGTCCTTTAACGATTTTCGTAGAAGTAGAAGCTGCTAGAGTCATCAGCCAATTTTGAGTTGGTCCTTCTTGTGTAGTCTTGCCAACATACCAGTCAAGGTCAGTGGGTTCTTGAGGTGGCGTAGGTTTCTTGAACCAGTCACATCTAGTGGCAGTCTCTATCCTTGGTTCATCTTCATTATCACCCAGATTCCCTTCTGATTGAATAGACTTTCCAGAAGATTTCGGTTAAGACTTGGTGCCTTTGGAAGAGTCAGACGTTGAATCTTTCTTTTTCTGAGCTGTGGTTGGTTCTGCATCTTTGCTTGTCTTTCTATTCTTTAACCCTCTGTCTGATCCAGTGGAAGGGTCTTCATCTTTATCCTTGTCTTTTCGGCCACGCTTCAATGCATATACATCATAAGAGAAGAAGAAATCTTTGTCGAGATCGTAGGTTTTTTCAACTTTCATAGGCAATCTCTGGTTATTCGGAGCTGCCAGATATGATTCACTTTTCTCCATTTTGTCGATGAGGATCTTCTTTAACTCAAATTCAGTAAGTGTAGAAGCAGCCTCATAAGTAGAATGTGGTTGAGAAGACACCTTTGCTAGTGTTAACTCTCTCGGTGATTCTTCAATCAAACTCTTCGATTCACAGGTGGAGCGAAGTTAGACACTTCCTTGGGCAAAATCTGAGGCAGTTGATCTTTGACTTGCTCTTTGATTCTTGTCATGAGAGATTCTGAAAGGAATTTCATGAATTCGTCTCTGGTTTCTCCCAACCTTGTGTCAAGATGACAGTCAACTAAAGATATCACTTGAGTGTGTAGAGGGTCTTTCTTAAGTTCAACAACTTCTTTTTCTAATGCTGTGATTCTATCGTTGAATCGAAAGACTGATGAGAAATCAGGTAGAGTAGATAAAGGATTTTTAGTTTCAATTAGTCCGGCGGCTGGAGTGGGTGTTTGTCAGTTATTTGGTGGAGGTGTGAAGGTTTGTGATGATTGATTTATTTTTGTGTATACAGGTGATGATTTAGAGATAACAAAGACCGGTATTGTAAGAAGAGTGGGTTCCTGAGTTCTCAGGACTTCATGGTGGACATGAACATCTAGTGGAGAAATAATTTCTGCATTAGTATGAGGAATATCTGAAAAATTTAGGAAATTTGATGCCAAGTCGGATGAATAAGAAGAACTAGTAGCAGGAACTTCAGTCTTCTTAGTAACAGTAGAATTTGTCACACGAGCATCTTCAACAACTTGTTCTTGTGTAGTTTCTATTTTCATTTCCCTAGGTTGAGCGTCAATCATTTCAGCTTCCTCACACTCACCTTGAACAAACCCTATTTATCTGTATGAGTTGGGGCTTTCTTTCAATCTTCATCAAACATTACTTCATTTAAATTGATAATCAAATATCATCCATTCCTTTTTCTTTATCACCTTCAATCACATCATCACTTTTTGATTCCAAATTATCATCATCTTTATCATCAGTGGGAGAGTGAGAGTATGGAATCAAACATCCTTCTTCTTGTATTCAATCATTCAAATTCTCTTTTTGCTCTGAATCATCAGATTCTTGCTCTTCACTTTCATTCTCCTGCTCACTGCTTTCATCCTTTGATTCTTGTTTATCATTTTCATTCTCCCGCTCAATGCTTTAATCCTTTGATTCTTGTTCATCATTGCTGTCGTCTTCATCATTACCTCAAGACTTAGATTCACTCTCAGTTGAGTCATCTTCTGTCACATCGAGAACCCCTAGTTTATCACCAGTTCTTTCACTTGTGACAATAGGTGTGTTCTTGCGGCAACCGTACCAGAACCACTAGGATGTATCTTGTGAAAGTCCTTTAAGCTCTTTTTCCTTACTTCTTTCAATTGATCTTTTTCAGCCAAAGCTACTTCAGATTGATACATAAGCAGATCTCTTAACTCGTTTGCCTTTCTGGACAGGTTCTTCATTTGCTTGGACAGGAACACTAACTTTCTTTGATGGAGACGCTTTATTGAATTTTTTGGAAATCTTTGGAGGTACAACACCTGTAGCCATAGCTAAGATAAGTCTTGTAAGCCTTGGATTCTTTCATCTCTGGAATGGTCAAACAATCAGGTAGAAGAGCTCCATAGATCTGAGATACTTCTTTTCTTGAAACAAATCTTAATGTGTTAATCAAGTAGTCATCCTTTAAGGTGTGCATCTTAATTTTATTTCTCCATGAAAGTGTCTTATCTTGAATCAGAAAGTGGTGGATGATAACTTTTGTGAATCGAGGGTAGTATATATTTTCTTGATTTTTGTAGACTTTGTGTCAATCTGTAGTGAATTCTTCCCAGAGTAGCTCCATATAGTCTACTATTTTGATGGTTAATGCCCCAAATGTATTGGTGCACGGAAAGACAACAGTTTGTCAAGTGCACTAGTCTTTCCAGATATTAATACTTCTGTTGATACGAGCAGACCAAATGGTTCTCCAAGGTTGAGCATCTGATCGAGAAAAACTAAATCTTGAGTGAATTGATAATACCCACAGTGATGATCCGAGATCTCTTAAGAAAAATATAGTGTCTTCTTCAGAAGGAAGGGAATCAAAGTCTCGACCCTGTACTCTTAGGCAAATCTAAAAGATATTTCTAAAGACTTCCAAAGTGAGTTTGAATCTTTTCTTCTTGTCAATATTGAATCTGTAGAAGGTATCATACTTGTATATATAATTCTAGAATTGATGCATGTACACTTCAGGGACATCAACAGTGTTGATAAATGCAGGATAGCAGGTAGTGAGTGCAAGAGCATCCAGAACAACCTGAAATGTTTCTTCTTTTGGTTTCAATCCACGAGGGATTCTTCCATTGCATTTTCCAATGACAAGTCGATTCTCTTTGGGAACAAGCTCAAGATCAAGCTTGGTTTATTGAGCAGTGATGGAAGTTATGATTCTGCTAAGAGTTGTCACATACAGTTCATATACAAGCAAATATCTATAACACTAAAAGACAATCTAGATCATGATTCAAGATTATTAATGCAAGACAGGGTTTACAACAAGTGAAAGGCAAACAATTACTAGGCAACAAATTGATACATAAGCACACAATGCAAAGGGCTGATACACATGCAACTAGGATACACACACAATCATATACCACATAGACTATAGGCAAACTAATGAAATCAATCCAAACACTTAAGACTTCTAAGGAAAATTATACCTAACTTAATCACTAAATGACAAGATAAGGTTAAATTATACTTAGATTAGGTTGTGAGGTTGAATTACCAAGATTACAAGAATAATTCTATTTAGAAAAATCAAGTATAGTTTTCCTTAAGATGGTGTATAGATCGCCTATGAAAACTACCAAGGTATAGATCGCCTGTGTTAAAATTATGTATTGATCGCCTATACAATATTTTATGTATAGATCGCCTGTTCATGACACCTAAGTATAGATCGCACTTTTAAATTTACATGTATAGATCGCCTTTACAATGGTGTATTGATCGCCTGGGTTACTTTGTATAGATAGCCTGTATAAATATTTACGTATTGATCGCCTGTGTAAACATCAAGTGTATTGATCGCCTGAATAAATGACTTATGTATTGATCGCCTATGCAAGTTTTTACATAAACATTTTACGCCTTTTAAAGCCTCTAAAGTTCACTTAAACATGATCAAATACCATCAATATATCATTCTAACATCTTTAAAGTAACAAATTAACCATAAAATCGTGTTTTAAGCATCGTCTCGACTCATCATGAACACTATGATCCACATATCTTCAAGATTTTTCATTTAAACATGTTAAACAATCATTCACATGCACTCAATCATTCAATACAACAGGTCTAAACCCAAACCCATGAATATTTCCAAGTTCTTGACCATTTTTTACAATTTTCGAATTCAAGAATCGTTCGAAAGCCATGATGGAGTTATCCCCATCATAAAAGTTTGTTTTAGGAATCAAACATTAGTACTCTAATAGACCAAACCCCTCTAGCATATTTTTCTTTTTATCACATTTTTTCATACTGGAGAAAAAATTAGGTCGAATTTAGGGTTTTTCGAATGATTGGTCAAGATTTGGTCAAATTATAGAAGCATTAGCGTTATCACGTGTACCTTTTAGCTTAAAAAATGATGATGAAACAAATTATTGAAGGTCTTAAAGTGTAACAATGGAGGAATAGGGTTTTTAGAGTGTGTGTGTTTGTGACGAGAGGGAGTGTTTATGTTTAAAACTCTTGAGTTTTTTGGCATAATGCCGCCTGAGGTTTAATAGCATTCAATTTTTCTTAAAAAATTATCCTAAGGCAACAAAAGTTTAGCATAAGCAAAATAGACCTAAGGTTTAGTAAACAAGATAAAAATCACACTGTTTGCATTCAATCCCCTATAAGATTAATCATATATCAAATAACGCCAAATGAGGTGAATTTTATCAAACTCCCTTTCTTATTCACCTGTCTGATTAAAACCTTTTGCGTTCTTGACACCTTAGTTTTTACGGATGAAGATGGATTTTGACTATAACACCCATGTGTTTTGAGTCATTGACGACGTCGATAAATCTCAATGTTACCTTTTGTTTTGTACGCAGGTTTAATAGAATCGTATAATTGTTAAAGCTAAACCGCGTAGGCTAAAAATTTGCGTCATTGTAAACGGGCATTAACAATTATAGATGTTTACACTCAATCACAGTATTAAATAATTTATTTTGAGTATAATTATGGTCTTTTCATTTTATTTTTATCCAGATACGTAAAAAGTGTATACGTTTCGCGAATAATTTGGTTTAGGCCATTCCCGGAACCACTAAAACCTTTTCTGCGCATTCAACAAATATCCATTTTATACCCGATACTAATATTAACTCAAAATATTCAAATATCGCTTGCCATAACCGAATTCATAGCCAAATATTCAAAGAAATATCAAATTTGGTCAAGATTGGTCTTTGTACATTTTCTACACCATTAAAACCACTCATACCTTGTTTCCTTTGACCAAGAGTCTTCCCTAAGACCCTCCTCATGTTTCTTGACCAACTATTGCATTCTTTTGACTAGGTTACCATATATATACTTAGTATGCATTGCAACGTAATCATAGATAGCAAAAACACTTAATAGGAAATTACCAAAAACAAACCCTTTTGGCTCTCTTTTCAGCCCACGGCCTCAACCCCCCCCCTTACCCCCCCCTATATAAACTATCATACTATTTTTCTATCACTTATTTACATATTCTCATATCATATCTAAGATGTCCTAAGTTATTTCCAAGTATTGGTTAAGGATTTACAAGTGTTGAAGCAAGAAATCAAGATTTTGGGTTTTCTTATTTAATAGGGTTTTCATTGCTTGCTAGTTTTGATTTTAGTCTAAAACAGGGTTTAGATTGTGTTAGTATATCTTCATTCACCATATAATAGGTATCTTGAATCTTTATGATTTTACATTTATCATTCTATGCATTTGTTATTTCTTTTTAGTTGTAACACCATTTATGTTTTTCATATTAAAATGGAGTTTTATTACTTGAATGGTCATTTGTGCACTATTTACATGTTGTGTTATTACTAATATCATGTTAATATGGATGAGAAAATATTGTACCATGTTATTTTGGTGTAAAAATGATTAACTACAAATTAGGGTTTATAATAGTTTCTTAATATGTTTCAAGTGAAAGAAATACAAATGACATGTTAAGGTTAATTATGGACCTATAGTAATGTTATATGATCATTAAAATAAGGATATAACAAGATGAGAAGACTTGTATACTTATGGTTATTATGTAAAAATAGTCATATGTAAAACTAGTGATTTATGGTAAGTATGAAAGTTATGTTTTATAAGTAATATTAAAGACTTATAAAACTTGGACACATGAGGACTTTGATGGGGGACCTTATGGGACATAATATTATTTAATGATATATGGACTATATAAGTGTAAGATGTGGAAAAAGTATAAAGTGGTAATATAAAAAACAAGGCCAAAACTGGACTTAGGAAATTCATTGCATACATTCTGTCCAAAGGTATAAAATTATACTTTTTTTTATTTTTATTAAGATATACCATTTCACAACGATCCGAAAAGGTAAGAAACAGTCAAACGGATTTTTAACGAAAAAGTTACGTTAAAAAAAGAGTTTAGTTAATTTAAACGGAGTTTATAAAATAACTTTTATAAAACTTATATCAAACAGCTAGTTTAGTATTTCTAACAAATAATACATATTTTTAGGATTCCAAAATGATAAGAATCATGATTTTTCAATTTATAACGAATAAGTTATGAATTTCGCGGGATTTCGATAATTAAAAGTTTATAAAAATGATTTTATAAACTATGAACAGTAAAAACACTATTCATGACAGAAAGTTATATTTTTATAAACCTTATAAATTGATAAGATTTTCAATAACGAGAACGTCCTCGAAAGAATCACTAAAAACGGGCTTATAACGAATAAAATACGACATTTACGGGTTTTACGACGATAAAAACTATATAAGTGAAACTCATGTTCTGGTAATGAACAGTTTAATGTATTGTCATCAGAGGACCAAAATTATAAAAATGTCAAATATCGATAACCCGTCTTAATACGAAAAGATGGGCATAAGAAACGTTAAAATCGGGCTTAAAACGCGAAAGTTATGCTAGTTTTACTAAAACGGTAATTATAAACGTTTTAACTTATTTTAAAACACCAATTTTTACCACAAACCATTAGTTGGTGATTGGAACTATAATAGGAATTTATATGTGGTTATCAAAGTACTATATTACAAGGGAGTTTCCATAATCAGGCCTCTTTGGTGGTGGACCGTATCGACGAGTTGCTGGACTTTACGATTGTAAAGTGTCCTAGCTCCTACATACGTTTCACTACAATGACCTCTTAATTATGTTAGCCGAAAGTATTGTATGGATGTAATAACATGACTGTATATGATGTTAGTTAATCGAAGTACATGGTACTTATACGACCTATGATAATTTAGGTTGCATCTCGATTCTTTTTCGTGGACGCTTTTATTCTGCGTTATTTGGGATTTTTTCAGAACTCAAGGTGAGTTCATAGCCCCACATTTTTACGATTTCAATGATTTATAACTATGGGGTGGAAACATGCTTTGTTTTATAAATTGGACGCAAGTGGATATTTTATATTGATTACATGTTTGCCTAAGTAGCGATAACCTAAGTTGAGCCCATTATCATGAACTGTCAATTGCATAGATGTAGTTGTTAATTACATTATGTGAGCGCGAATGTTATGAATAGATCTATTTGGGGAAACGACCTCCCCGTTCGGGTGACTAGCTATCACCGGGAACGAACGTATAGCATGTCGAATTTGGGGATGTTTTCGGGTTGAACATCTAATCGGGCAGAAATTGCAATATATATTATTATTGCAAGAAAGATCATCGAGCTTCAGTGTCATGAGCTTAGGGAAATTAATATGGTTTTGTGATGTCTGCCCTGTGTTGCCATTATCAGGGAACAGTCTTGCGGTCCTGCCAGATTATGATTTATCAAACCTATGTGTATTCACCATCATTATTGTTGACGTTTTTAAGGCATGTTTTTCAGGAGATCAGTAAGCATAAGGTGGCCTAAGGACTAACATTGGTGATTTTGTTTTGGGGATGTTCATGCTTAAGATATGGTTGTATTATGTTTTGAGGAAACTCATGTGTTGTCGAACTAGTATCTTTGTAATAATATCCAGGAAAAAGTAAAGCTTCGGGCTATTTGTTTCAAATATTTGTTAAACCTATGTACGGTATTTTAAAACGACTTTTTGGTGTTCTTTATATCTCTTGTGTTATTGATCTATAAGTAAACACGCCCCGGACCTTATTCCGCTGCGACTCATTTAGGTGTGTACTAGATTGGTATCAAGAGCCTAAGGTTATAGAGAACAGCGTCAAATGTTTTTGCATGGACTATAACCGTTTTTTCAAACTTTGCTTCATAAAAGAGGTTTTTTTGTGTGGACACTAGTTGTTGCATTATTAGTTGGGCTAGATGCATTCTTAATTGATATACGTGGTTATTAATATATTCGTTTTTACATAAGAGCATTATACTATTATACTCATATAAGTTTTTTCTGCTGGTCACTTGTAGTCATGTCAAGCTGATTCGTGTTACCTATAATTCCGTTCACTCGAGTGCACGATCTTGGAGTATTCCATCTGAGGTACCTTACGAGGAGGCTGTCCGACAGATTGTTGGAGCAGCACCACGTTTCTCCAGAGTATGTACTGATCTCATGAGATGTGGTGGGATCATATACCTGTGTACATTCAGGAGCTTGAGCATCCTCGAGGGATTTAGTGCCAGCTTGAGGATGAGGCCACTACACCTCCAACTACCACCATTCTTTTTATCTACCAAGTAATTCGAACCACCCACTACTGATCAGCCATGAGGCAGATGAGGAAGAGCTACAGCACCATCCACCTATCATTCACTACTCCCATCAGGGACCCCACCATTGTTACCTATACCACTACCTGCACCATCCACTAGCCGCAGAGCTGATATTCCTGAGGCTGACACACCGCCTCGGAAGAGGCTACTACTTACTACTCCTAGACCTAGTTGTGAGGTTGGAGAGGAGTTTGACTTGATTGCTGCTGCGAGGGGGACAGAGGACCCCACTATGGCCCTAAAGTCGATGGCAGTTATGTAGACAATATGGAGGACCAGGACTTTCGAGTTACTAAGAGTGGGAGGATGATGACTGCCTTAGAGAGGTCAACATGAGGGTCAGTTACCAGTAGATGTTACGCGTGTAGAGAGAGTTCGAGTTTTATTCAACGACATCACGATGCCAGAGGATCATGCAAGATGTGGAGAGCTGAGATTGAGGTATTGAGGAGAGAGAGACTTGC
This sequence comes from Tanacetum coccineum, assembly GCA_026074375.1. Classification (NCBI taxonomy): domain Eukaryota; kingdom Viridiplantae; phylum Streptophyta; class Magnoliopsida; order Asterales; family Asteraceae; genus Tanacetum; species Tanacetum coccineum. The sequence continues at coordinate 938 of BQNB010125752.1, read as the reverse complement.
TTACGAGCAAGAGAGTATTCAGACCCGTCAGGACTTGGCTAGGTCTGAAGCTCACTGCAGGGCATTAGAGGCACGAGTTACAGTGTTAGAGACTGAGGTGCGTCGCCACGAGTGGCAGCGTCAGGCTGCAGATGATCTTGCTGTTCAGCATATCATGCGTACCCAGGCCCTGGAGGTGGAGCACGCCGTTGACAATTGGAGGACCATTGGTAGCTGTTCTAGACTTTGGTTATGATTATGCTAATATGCAGTCTGTTAGTTTTTATCGGGTTACTCCCAGTAGCAGGCGGTATTGAACTTTTGTTTTTTAGCTATCCTGTATAGATCTTTTATTTCTGATTAGCTATCCTGTATAGCCTACTAAGTATTACGGGTAACTCCCGGCTAGTAGGGCTCTATGTTGATTTTCATTTTGTAACCTAGTGATAGGGAATCATTATGTACCAAACAGATCATGTATGTTTCCAGATTATATATGGAATGGATGTATTATGTTATGTCGATCTTGTGTTGGTTGTATATTTCACTGTGTGATGTGATCTTATTTTATTTATGATGCATATGTTATGTCACGTTATGATTGTATTAAAATCTAACGGGTATTGTATTTTCTTGTGATTGAAGAAAATGGCACCAAAGAGAACCACAAGGTCAACTCTAGTCACACCAACCCCAAATGCAACACCCACCACAACTGTTACTGAGGCACAACTTCAGGCCTTAATTGACCAAGGAGTTGCTGCTGCAATGGCTGAAGCAGAAGCAAGCAGGGTTAGGAGTGGCTACAACAACAATGGTTCAGGACCAAGGCCAGCACAAGCTGTTCGCGAATGCTCTTATTCAGAATTCTTGAAATGCAAACCTGGTATGTGCTTAAATACACATACCTTTTACCTTTAAAAACGAGCTAAAATAACCAAAAACGGACTTAAAATGCC
>BQNB010125751.1:5386-19714 GCA_026074375.1 Tanacetum coccineum | reverse complement strand
ATTAGTGTTAGGATTAAGGTTTAGGGTTTAGGATTAAGGTTTAGGGCTTAGTTTTATAGTTTAGGGTTTAGTTTTAGGTTTAAAGTAAAATTAAGGTTTTAGGGTTTCATTTAGGGTTTAGGGTTTTAAATTAGGGTTTTAGGATGAATTAGGGTTTTAGGACGAATTAGGGTTTAGGTTTAAGGTTTAAAAGTCATGCATTAAGTGCTTGTACCTTGTGCTAAAATGGTGGTAAGAAACTAGAATGAATTTGAAGGTAAAATAACCTAGTTTGACTTTCTTGCATTATTGACTTGTACATTAAGCTTTAGAAAGTTGTAACTTGATTTAGGAGGGAAAAGATATTCAAATGTTGTGTATTGATACTTGTACACATGCTTTAAAGGCTTGTACATTCATTTTATATGTATATACATTACATATAATTAGGGTTTTGATGTAAACGTTAACGTTTAATGCTAGTTTTGAAATAACGTTTTGAAAAGTACGTTAAATGGATAATGTACTTGGTAAAATGATATTAAGATATAGACTTAAGATATTAGGATGTTTACATGATATAAACATAGATATAGATGACTTTGGTGGAGGTTGCGTGAGCTCGTTTACTTTAGAGATGCAAGTTACGTTGCATAATGAGATAAAGCAAAAAAAATTCCCTGTAAAAAGGTGGTATATATATAATAGATGGATATTGCAATGCATCTAATTTAATATATGGATAAATACATTGATGAAAATTACGGGTTGTTATACCGTTCGCTTTGGAAATGATCATATTGCTACAATTCTGGGTTATGGTGATCTTCAATGGGGAAATATATTGACCACCAGGGTTTATTTCGTTGAAGGCTTAGGGCACAACTTGTTTTTAGTTGGTTAGTTTTGTGATTTAGATTTAGAGGTCACTTTCCGAAGGAACACCTATGGTGTCAGAAATCTAGTAGGAGTTGATTTATTGAAAGGAAATCGTACAACAAACCTTTACACCATCAATCTCCATGAAATGACCTCTGCATCTCTAATTTGCCTTATGGCTCGTGCTACTTCTACTAAGTCATGGTTATCGCATCAACGTTTACCCCATCTCAATTTTGACACCATAAATGACCTTGCTAAAATGATCTCGTCGTCGGTCTTCCAAAATTCAAATATCATAAAGAGAATCTTTGTCCCTCATGTGAGCAAGGAAAAAGCAAAAAAGGCATCTCACCCACCCAAACCAGTTCCAAATTATAAGCAGCGGTTACACCTTCTCCATATGGATTTGTGTGGTCCAATGAGAGTCGAAAGCATAAATAGGAAGCGGTATGTTCTGGTGATAGTGGATGATTACTCTCGTTATACTTAGGTACACTTTCTCAGATCAAAAGATGAAGCATCAGAAGAGATTAAAACCTTTCTAAAGAAAATTACAGTTTTTCTGCAAGCTCCAGTCATCATTGTAAGAACTGAAAATGGCACAGAATTCAAGAATTAAGTGCTTAAAGAATACTTTGATAGTGTTGGCATCTCTCACCAAGCGTCTTCTGTCAGAACACCTCAACAAAATAGAGTCGTGGAACGAAAAAACCAAACGCTAGTGTATGGTACTAGAACAATGTTGATTTTTTCTCGTGCACCGTTATTCTTATGGGCTGAAGCAATTGCTACTGCGTGCTACACTCAAAACCGCTCCATTATTCACCGTCGATTCAACAAAACACCATACGAGCTCATTAACGGCAGAAAACTAGATACCCTATTTCTACATGTTTTTGGGGCTCTTTATTAACCCAAGAATGACCGTAAAGATATTGAGAAGCTTGATGCAAAAGGTGATATTGGCTTTTCATTTGTTATTCTGATAATTCCTGTGCTTACAGAGTTCACAACCATAGGACAAAGAAGATTATGGAGACAATGAATGTGACATTTGATGAGCTTTCAGCTATGGCTTTTGAATAAAGCAGTTCAAAACCTAGGCTTCAAGGCATGACTTCTGGACAAATCAGTTCATGACTCAATCTTACTTATGCTCCGTCAACAATATCATCTTAAAAACTAACTGAACGTGAATCGGATCTATTGTTTAAAGCTATGTATGATGATTATATTGGTGGTCAACCGTCAACTGCTACAAAAACTGCTCCGGCTGCTCAAGCACTTCAAGTTCTTCAGACTCCAACGGCATCTACAACAACACCAGACACCGCACCGACACCAACAAACTCATCTCCACAAGCTGCATATATTCCAAACACTTCACAAGATCTTGACAGAGCTACAACAAACACAACATGCTCAGCAACAAGACAATCAAGTCTAACTCCAAATTAAAACCTTTGCTGATAATGTTTCGAATGCTATGCTCGATGGGAATACGTTTGTAAATCCATTTGCTCCACCATCTACAAGTGCTGCTGAATCATCATCTTCATAATATGTGGATCCATTGAACATGCATACATTTTATCAACCATACCCTTATGAATACCAGTGGACTAAGGATCACCCATTGGAACAAGTAATAGGAGAACTTTCACGACCAGTGTTGACAAGAAATCAGTTACGAACAGATGGTGACATGTGCATCTATGCCCTAACTGTGAGAACTATGGAACCAAAAAATGTCAAAGAGGCTATGACCGACCCTGCATGGATTGATTCAATGCAAGAAGAGCTTCTCCAGTTCAAAAGGCTTGATGTATGAGTGTTAGTTCCTCCTCTGGATAACATAAAACCTCTTACATTGAAATGGTTATTTAAAAACAAGCTTGATGAAGAGAACACGGTCATTAGAAATAAGACTCGTCTGGTTGTGAGAGGGCACCGCCAAGAGGAAGGAATAGATTTTGAAGAATCCTTTGCTTCGGTTCCTAGGATGGAAGCTATCAGGATATTTTTTGCCTACGCTGCACATAAATCGTTCATTGTATTCCAAATGGACGTGAAAACTGCTTTCTTGCATGGTACATTTAAAGAAGACGTGTACGTGTATCAACCTCAAGGTTTCATCGATGCTGATCATCCAAGTCATGTCTACAAGTTAAAGAAGGTACTATATGGGATAAAGCAAGCAACAAGGGCATGGTACGACGAATAGTCAAAGTTTCACCAACATAATCATTTCAACAAAGGCACTATTGATCCAACGTTGTTTATAAGATGCTTCGATGATGACATCTTAGTGGTACAGGTCTATATAGATGATATTATCTTTGGTTCTACAAACCCTAGGTATACCCAATTATTTTCTAACCTTATGAAAAGCCGCTTCAAAATGTCAATGATGGGGGAAATGACATTTTTCCTTGGTTTAGAAGTTAACCAATCCCCCCATGGCATCTTCATAAACCAGTCTAACTACGTGTTAGAAGTCCTTAAAAAATATGGAATGGAAACTTGTGATCCCATTAGTACTCTAATGGAGATCAAAGACAAGCTTGACCTTGACAAGAATGAGACTCTAGTCGATGCTACAAAATATCAAAGCATGATTGGTGCCCTAATGTATCTCACGTCAAGCATACCATACGTTGTACATGCTACTTGATTATGTGCTCGGTACTAGGCTCAGCCAACCGAGAAGCACCTCAAGGAGGTTAAAAGGATATTTCGTTACCTCTGGGGAATCATCAATATGGGTCTCTGGTATACGAAGGATTCTGGTTTTGAACTAACTGGATTTTCAGATGCTGATTATGCGGGATGTCGAGACTCCTTCAAGAGTACTTCTGGTGGAACTTAATTTTTAGGCGAAAAGCTGGTGGGCTGGTCCCAAGTCATTTGGATGCGGACACAGTTAATGGATTATGGCTTTCACTTCAACAAGATTCCTATCTATTGTGATTCGACATCAGCCATAGCTATATCCTGCAACCCGGTCCAACACACGAGAACAAAACACATCACCGTCCACTACCATTTCATCAATGAGCACGTAGAAAAGGGTTAAACTGTATTTTGTCAAGACTGATTACCAATTGGCCGACCTGTTCACCAAAGCCCTTCCAGCGGAAAGGTTTAACTATTTGGTTCGTCGCCTTGGTATGCGCAGTTTGTCTCCACATGAGCTTGAACGTCTTGCAAAATCACAGTAATTCTTTTTTATATATCTATCAAAAAACAAAATTTTTAGGAACACGAAAGTGTCGGTCAATTCCATAGATAACTGTCGTTAGCTCGTTAAGTAATTTTTGGAAACTTACATAGTTAGTTAGCTAAAGGCCTATGGATAAACCCATGCAAGCCCAAGCCCACGAATCATTGTAAGGTATATATACACCTCTCCATGCCTTGAAGAGGTGGTTGGTTGGTTGTATTTTTCACACACAAAATACATTTTTTTTCTTTTACTCTATTTTGTCATCATCAAAAAGGGGGAGATTGTTAGTGCAAATATTACGATATTTAATCTACGCATTCTCTTTTGTTTTGATAGTGACAAAATATGTATTACTTGTAATATATAACATTAAATGTACAAGTTACTCGTTTCTTTTGTCCCAAAACTCGTAATACCTTTTTCATTATTGGTGGTTTTGTACGCCTATTTCTTGTTCTTTCTTTGTATTCGAAGCACTTGTGTACACTAAAGGATCATTTACTTTGGTAAACCTGATCTAGTATCTTTAGGATATAGGTGTACAAGCTTAGATTCAAGAAAAACATCACTTTTGTTCATCTTTTGTATTCGAAAAGCTTTAAAAAGTACAAATATTGATTTCCAAATTTTTGGCTTAAAAACTATAAAGTTTGCATTTTTAAGGTACCTATAGGCTTAGTAATACTAGTTGTACAAGAAAATTTAGGAAAAAACAATCAAAAGTTAGTCTTTTTGTGTTTTTGAGTTTTTGGGTCTCGTAACCGAATTAGCAATTTTCACTTGGAACCGAATTCCTAGCAATGAATTAGCAGTTTTTTAGTTATTACCGAATCAACAACTTTTAGTTATTACCGAATTAGAAATTTTTAGTTATAACCTAATTAGCAACTTTTAGTTATAACCGAATTAGCGACTCTTAGTTATAACCGAATTAGCAACTTTTAGTTATAACCGAATTAGCAAGTCTTCAGCGACAACCGAATTGGCAGTTCTTAGTCTCAACTGAATTGGCAGTTTTGTTGGGTTAACCGAATTCGCAGTTTTCCTTTATCAACATAATTCGCAGTTTCTTTGGCAACCTAATTCGCAGTTTCTTTGGTAACCTAATTTGCAGTTTTTCTGTAAAACTCAAAATTGCTAAAACAAACTTATACGGTTTATTTCTTTGATTTATAAAATCCCGTTAAGCATTTACTTGTTTTCTCGGTTTAATCAAGAATTGTAAAATCCCGTATAGTTTCAAGACTCAAAACACACAAAAGACAACAACTTCAAACACAATTTCTTTCAATCACCGTTCGATCAAACTGTAATCTTTTAACATATTATTTTTCACAATGACGACTCTTGCTGACAAAGTGATTCTTTCGGGTGCTGACAATCATCCACCTATGTTAGAAAAAGATATGTACGATTCTTGGAAAAGCATAATGGAGCTATACATGATGAATAGACAACATGGACGAATGATCTTTAAATCCGTTGAAAATGGTCCACTCATCTAGCCTACGATTAAGGATAATGGAGTGACTAGACCAAAGAAATATTCTAAGCTATCTGCCACGGAAGCAATTCAAGCTGATTGCAATGTCAAGGCGACAAATATCATTCTCCAAGGATTACCACCAAAGGTTTATGCACTCGTTAGCAATCATCGAATCGCCAAGGAACTTTGGGAAATAATTCAACTTCTCATGCAAGGAACTTCATTGACGAAACATGAAAGAGAGTGTAAGCTTTATGATGAATTCGATAAGTTTGCTTATAAGAAGGGGGAAACACTATGTGATTTCTACTTAAGATTTTTACTGCTACTCAATGACATGAACATCTACAATGTGAAATTAGAGCAATTTCAAGTGAACACCAAGTTTTTAAATACTCTTCCTCCTGAGTGGAGCAAATTTGTGACCGACATCAAACTTGTTCAGGACTTGCACACAACTAATATTGATCAGCTTCATGCTTATTTGGGACAACACGAGTTTCATGCAAATGAAGTTCGTTTAATGCATGAACGCAACTCATATCAGCTTGCTTTGCTTGCAACACATCAGATGACCCAGTCTCCTTATCTAACCCATCAAAATTCATACCAAAACTCTTAATTTCAACCACAAGTTTCACCATATCAGTCTCCACAGTATGGATCACCTTATCAGTCTCAACAATACTCAAATAATCAATCATCAACACCTTTTTCAATCACTTATCCATATAATGATTATCAATCATTAGTTCACCACAACGTTTATTCTCCATCGTCATCCATCCCTCAATTGGTATATGCTCCCTCAGTTAACCAACAATCTGAATTTCCCCAACCAGACTCGGATCTAATTGTTCCAGTGTTCTAGAATGGCGATGATCCCATTGATGCCATCAATCACATGATGTCTTTCTTAACTGTTGTTGTCACTTCTCGCTATCCTACTACCAATAACCACCTGAGGAGTTCATCAAACCCTAGGCATCAAGCCACCATTAATGATGGAAGAGTGACCTGACAACCAATTCAGGGGAGACAAACTTCTTTTGCTGCGGGTGCTACAAGGACCTACACTCCAGGAGCAAGTGGAAGCAATTCTGGGAAACAAAGGACTGTTATTTGTTACAACTGCAAAGGGGAAGGCCACATGTCTAAACAGTGCACTAAACCTAAGAGGAAACGGGATGATTCATGGTTTAAGGATAAAGTGTTGCTAATACAAGCTCAAGCAAATGGTCAAATTCTACATGAGGAGGAACTTACATTTTTGGTAGATTTGGGAATTCCAGAAGGTCAAGCCACACAGACTGTCATTACTCACAATGCTGCTTATCAAGCTGATGATTTAGATGCATATGACTTTGATTGTGATGAACTCAACACTGCCAAAGTTGCTCTCATGGCGAATTTATCTCATTGTGGTTTAGATGCTCTCACTGAGGTACACAATCATGATAATATGAATAATGATATGATTAATCAAGCTGTGCAGGCAATGCCATCTTCTGAACAGTCGAATGTTGTGAATAATTCAGAGACTGAAATAACCAGTGATAGCAATATCATTCCTTATTCTTAGTATGTGATTGAATCATAACATGCAGCTGTTCAGAATTCTAACTCTTTTGCACAATAAGATGTACTGATATTATTTGTGATTGAACAACTGAAAACCCAAGTAGTTAATTGTACCAAGATAAATCTGGACAATAAAAGTGTCAATGATACTTTAACTGCTGAGCTTGAAAGATATAAGGAACAAGTTAAAGTTTTGAAAGAAGGATAAAATATTGATTTAAAGAGTAAAGATAACGTTTTAGATTTAAGTGCACAGTCTGTAGAGATTGCTCATCTTAAACAAACTCTTTCAGAACATTTAAAAGAAAAGGAATCTTTAATGCAAACGGTTACTCTTCTCAAAAATGATTTTAAGAAAGAAGAATCTAGAAACATTGATAGGGAAATTGCCTTAGAAAAGAAGATCAAACCGCTAGATAATATTGTTTTTAAAAGAGATCAATCTGCACAAACTGTTCACATGTTGACGAAACCTCAGTTTTTCTATGATTAAGCCACTAAACAAGCTTTAGGTTTTCAAAATCGTTTCTATCTAAAGAAAGCTCAGCAGTTGGAACCAAAGCTTTATGATGGTAATGTCATTAAGAATACTAGTGCTATTGTGATTCCTGACTCAGAAGAGGCCCTTGTGCTTGTAGAAGAGAGTCGTTTAAAAATGCTTTTAAAACAAAAGGATCCTATGATGTTAAAAAAAAGTTAATACTACACCAGTCGATTATGTTGTTCTTAACCAACTTTCTCAAGATTTTGAAAAATGATTTGTTCCACAAACTGAATTATCTAATGAACAAGCCTTTTGGTCTCAGAATTCTGTAAATTCTTCCTATCCCACTCCTTCTAGTAGACCCACCAATATTGAGGTTCCAAAAGAACTTCCTAAAGTCAACATGGTTAATACGAGTTTGAAGAAACTCAAACACCATCTCGTTGGTTTTGACGTGGTTGTCAAAGAAAGAACCACGCCCACATCTATCACTGAGGGCTCGTGGGGTTTCAAACATACAAAAGCTTGTTTTAGGGATGTATCTTAATTCCATTATGTAAATGCTTATTTGAGGACTTGTTTAACCACATCAATCATATTGGTTGATATAAACTTTCTGTAGTCTAAAATTTCTTTCATCAAATGGAACAGGCCGTTGAACAACATCGTTTAGAGTCAAAAACATTTTAGGTTAAAATGAATCAAGTTTTGAACGAAAATGAATGGCTCTTGGAACAAGTGTTGAGAAAAGATATTGTAAACATAATTGTGATTCAGCTCTGTTTCGTGAATTCTTCTGTGGTAATTTGATATGTTTGTACATGAAGGTGAAAAAAGTGTCTCAAACTTGAGATGGAGCTTCAATAACGAATTTTGTTGAAAAAGGAGATTTTACGAATAAACTATTCAAAAGTTTTACACTCTTGAAAAAAACACTGCTTCCTCTTTAGAATTGATACTCTAACTTAATTAGGAAATTTTTCAAAGGCACAATCTGGTTTCAAATCAAAGTGCTCCAAGTTTGATTCAACTATTTGAAATTAAATGTGAATTTGAAAGCCCCTAGTCTCAAGAGAAAGACACGGTTGTATTGAAGTTTGAATGATGAGAATTAATTCTCCTATGTGTGAAAAATAGATTAGAATAAAATTAAAAAGGACTGAGAAGAGATTGAAACAATAAACATCGAATTGGATCATAGGGTGACAAAGCTTATTGTTGAGAATGAGCATTTGAAATAGACCTATAAGCAACTTTATGACTCGATTAAACCGACACGTATTTGATCTAAAGAACAATGTGCCGATTTAATTAATCAAGTCAATCTAAAGTCCGTAGAGATCTCTGATTTAAATGCTAGTCTTCAGGAAAATGTTTTGGTAATTACAGCTCTCAGGGATGAGTTAAGGAAACTCAAAGGAAAAGCTCTAGTTGATAATGATGTTACTAGACACCCTAGTGATCCAGAGATGCCTCTGACAAATATGGAACCAATAACCCCTAAATTGTTAAATAAATGGACAGCTCACTCTGCCTATATTAATCATACTCAGGAAGAAGCTGCAGTTCTTAGGGATCTAGTTGATCATATTAATGCAAATTGTCCCCTAAATCAAGCCTTAGAATATGTCTGTAAGTATACAAAACTAATTCAGGAGTTGCTTACAAAAATCAGTAAAACCTGCCCTAGTATCAACAATTCAGGTGAACAATTAGTGGTTGTGTGTGGTATATCATATATCATAACACAGGGTCGATTCTTGGACTTGGCTAGTTTCTAGAGAGAGAAACACATGAGAGGTTTTCTAGAGAGAGAAACAAGTGTGTTTAAATGGAAAATGAATAATGACTAGCTTGCCTCTTCCAAAGTTTAGATAGTAGCTTTATATAGTTTTTACAATATACCAGGTATTTGTACCCGTTAATTACCGAAAGTCATTCGTTAAACTATTAACTACGAGTATTAATTAAACAGTTAAATGACCACTGGCTGATCCGAGTCTTTTTTTCTAACATCTAAACTATCTCCCCTAGGGAGGTCACCCAGAAAGAATACTAGACTTAATCACTCAGTCTTTTGCTGTAGAGATTGTTTCTTCTTTTAATATCTTGTAGTTTTGTGGCAGAGATCCTTTTGATTTTCATTGAATTGTTCTTTTGAGTGTGATCTTGAGCTTTTCTTGAGATATCGGCCAACAATATTCTTTACATCATCCTTGTAATGTATCACCATTTTGTGACATTGTGAAGAAATTTATTGATATCAGAGTTTGCGGAAGCTTTTGTCTCCTTTATGAGATCCTTATTAAACTTCAATAAAAGTGTTAGGTCGTGTCTTAGCATTTGGTGATTGACTTGACAATTCCGTTACTGGTAACTTCATTTCCATCTCCATCTTTAAATGATTCTGTAATGAAACAGCTAGCAATAAAGAGAAAATTGATTTGAAACTTTAGTCTTAGTGTTAGATATGAAAATATTTTGTAACACTTTGAGAGTTTTGATTGTTTGTCAAATGTTCAATAATCGTCAATTCATTCCCTGGAACAAGTTTGGTTCACATATAATCGCACCATCATTGCTTTCCAGTTGACACAAGTTTAAATTAGGTAGAATCAACAAAGTCACATACCAAGATGCTTGTTGATGTACGGCTCTAGGCAGGATTTCTATCTTCATTGTGATAATCTTCGTTTCACTCGGATGTTCTTTTCTTGGGGCCCCCCCCCCCCCCCCCCCCCGGGGTCACATATACAGGGATAATGCGTAGGACTCTCAGGATAGACTTGTTTCCACAATGTGTGAAAGACAAGAGAATTGGATATGTGTCCTAACGAGATTAATTGACGATCTCTTGGCTCTAGACTCAATGGTGCGTTTTGGTTCTAGTAATCGGAGGCTGGAGCTGACTACCACCTTTTAATATAAATAACTCGGAGTAAGAAGTCTAGATAACTGTGTTTAGTCTACGTGAGAAATGAAACCGATAATCTTTTGACGAGAATTCTGAGTGGCTAGGTGGAGGGTTGTGGCATTTGCATCACTGGGTTCTTGTGTTGATCTTCAATGTCAGCAATCATCTTTGTGATTCTGGCAGCATATGTCTATTGGACCCACGTTTCTGCCTAAAGTGTATTGAGGGCTTCTTTCTTTACCCCTTTATACCTTACCAATTCTTTTTAATTCTTCACCCCTTCAGTGCATACCGAGACTTCTGGTACTAGAACCTTGTTGGGTTTTTCAATACTTGAGTTCCATCTCCGTTCGGCACTTTTCCCTTATTCTCTCTTCTTACTCCTTTTATATGTCATATCTAAGCTTCTACACTAAACTAGTTGGATTGTCCTGGTGTAGATACCCTTTGTTTTTGGCAAGGGATCATGGGACAGAGTACCTAAACCTTAACATCCTTTATAACTTCGATAAACAGTTTAAATACTTGGTCGGGTCTTTTGGTACAGTTCTCTTCCATAAGGACCATTGAAAATTTTAATTAAGGTGCTTATGATATAAATATCAAAGCGTTTAGTACCTCAATCGTTTTTTGATTTTTTCAGAAATGCTCCCCCTCAAAATGTGCTTTGGTATTCGAAATTGTTTAGCACGTTTGGGCGGAGTATATACATGAGTCCTAATAATCACGATTATTATTATACACATATTTTAATCACATTTTCTCCCCTTATCAAAAATTTTAAACCCTTTGACATTTTGGATATCAATTGATTTAATTGATTATACAAACTTGGAGAAAAAAGTGGGCAGATAATTCCCAAGTCGTGTAAGAAACATATAACTGCTCCCCCTCAATCGTTTGAGGGATATAAATTATTCCTACACTTAATCATCAAAAGATTAACTACTTACTAATGTACAAGATATATTATTCACAATAAGAAAATATTGACCTTTTTATTGTAACGACGATGTCGTCACGTTGTTCTGTTGATCAGCCTGTAGTCAATATCTCTTATTCTTCCTCCAACAAAGCTTTCCAGACTTCGAAAGATCCTTCTGATCTGTAGTCTTTTCTCGATCGCTGTGATGAAGTCTTTACTCCTCCTCTTATCATCCTCTGACCATTTCCTAGTCTCCATGCCCTTATTGTACTCGAACAGATGAAAGTCTTTAACCATGTGATCCAGCTTTTCCATGACTCTTGTCAACATCCCATCACTAAACTTGTGTATCTCATTCAGCCTCATCAACTTCTCCTGATCATTTTTTATCGTAGATAAGGCTCTTGGCTTAGGGACAATCGTATAATCTTCTTTGAAGAAATCAGTTTTTGCTCTTAATTAGGACGTTCGAGGTTGAGCTTTGTTTGATAGCTCTCAATTCTGAGCTGCAAGTCTCCCACACGATTCTGATGACCAGGGGTTCTTTGATACCACATGGTTGACTGCCTGTGTGTAGATGGTTCTTGTTCATTTAGACAGAGGTTGGTTTGTCTTGAATATTGAGTAGATTCAGATCTTCATAAATCATTTGGATGTGGTTTTTAAATAATACTTTTCATCGAGTTCTTGTACTCTTTGTAGTCTGCTCGGCGAAAGATTACTCTCTCAAGTAGTTGTATCCATATTTTTTGAAAGTCTTGACACGGATCACACTGAGAATTCGCATATGGGATCTGACTGCTTCACGATCTAAGGGCTCACTATATTGGTTGATGTAAAATTGCTTTCTTCTGAACACGCAGTGTGTGATCATATGCTGCACTGATGTCATAATCGGTTCACTTTCAAACCCACAAAGACGGACGAATTCTTCTTGGTCCAAGGTCTAGGTAATGAGCGGCTTTGAGCATGGATATGGTTATGGCAGTTTTTGTTCTTTGTCACTGTCAGAAGGTATTCAGATCCTTATTGAAGAAGAATCTATGGTTGATTATTACCTGACCTCGGTGGTCTCTAAGGCAGGGGTGTCATATATATTACGCTAATTTGAGACCAATCGGATTAACCAAATAACCTTATTCGTCAGCAGCTTTATGGCACTTCATCCATACTGATGAATTGAAGAAAGACGTTGTTTTGTTTTGTGAAAAGGCTTTAACAAGGTTGAAAGCTGGACCTTCTAAATCAGCTTTGCAGAGCTTCTTCTTTCCTGTTCGTCTGCAGAACCATTTTATGAATGACCCAATATCATACGTCTTCCTTTGAAGCTTGTTCTCCGCAGGAACTTGATACGTCGTGGCGTATGTATTTGCCCAGTTATTCTCTGGTTCCGGGAAATCATTCGGGGGAATGGTCCATTCTGGTTCAGGTGTGGCTGGTCTCTCGCCTTCAGGAATCGGCTTAAACCACGTAGTGGTCGACACCTTGGGAATGTGAGCGTTATCAGTGTCCTCCATATCTGAGACATGCCCTTCATCCTGCATTGGAATGTCATCTGAGGATTGTTCAGAATGCTCTGATTCGGTATCAGATCTGGGCATCGAAGAGTTAACAACATCATCTCTTGTGTCAGTGATCTGCCATCCAGTTGAGGTAAGAGCTGGATGTTGTTTGGAAGCAGATGCATCAGACTCCCGTGGTTTCTTTGAACTTTGGTCATCATCTTTCGTAGGAGGCTGAGCTGACCCAGAAGCACCTGAATCGTGTCTTCTCCTTTTTTTTGACTTACCCTGGTTTGATCCAGCTGAAGGGCCTTCATCATCATCATCGTCTTCATCATCATCACTGTCATGCTTTCTTTTGTGGTTTTTAACCCTGTCTTTAACCTCCTTATCTATGGCATCTTCATCTGCTATTAATGCTTCCATAAGAGCATGGTATAGATGGTAGTTGGTAGGATTTCTGTTTGCAGTCTTGTTCTTATTCATGTGTTTGAAGAGGGCACTCTTTAGAAAAAATTATTCAAGAGCAACTTTATCAGTTGACCTGATAGAGTAAGTTGAATCTTGTTTCTCCTCACCTTGTTCCCTTTTGATTCTGATAATCTCTTTCGGACTCTTTTCAGGTTCTTGTTTCTTGCTTGACTCTGGAGTAGGCTGCACAGAGTATTTCTCAACTAAATCTGCAGTGTATCTTTCAAGAGCCTTAAGGAGAGCATCATCAATTTTTGTTCCTACATACTTTTCAACAACTGTAGAAACTTGGGATTTAATAAAAGCCAAAACAGCAGCAGAGGGATTAGTCTTCTTTACTTCAGACATATCTTGTTCCAATTTTGCGACTCTTAGCTGAAGGGCGATGAATGGAGTGATTTCTGGGATAGTTGTGATGATTGTTGCAGCTTCTGTGTTGATTGGTGGTGCGTTGACCTGTGAAGAAGGTTTAGGAGATGAAATATTAATAACTAGAGTAGTCACTGGAGGAGCTGACATGTTGGTTTGATGACTTGGATCATGTATGATGGAATTAGTCTCATCTACAACATTAGTTTTCTCCTGATCATCTTCGGTTGGTTTGTCATTAAGAAATTGATCCCCAAAGTTGTCTGTTTCATCTAGATTCTTCATTAATGACGAAGCTCATTATGGATAAGGACATGAGGCTCTAGCTGGATCAAACCTTGAGCCCATGCAAGAAGACTCAGGCCCTGGAAAAGAACATGTGGCTCTTGCTGGACCAAACCCTGAGCACATGGACGAAGACTTCTACGCTACAGCTTACCCCAAAGTACATGAAAACCTGAAACTCAGAACTGACGAACATGCCATCTTCATGTCCTTGTCCAGGGTCA